>PVJX010021029.1:0-32489 GCA_004027295.1 Dolichotis patagonum
GAAGATGACAAGATTCACTAAGAGACCCATTCTGGTTTGATTATTACTTGCTTTTGAAGTCTTATAATGTCTCCAATGCTTCGTTTTTATTAATGTTGTTATATACTGCTAAGACATCATGGTAACCATTGTAGATCACCTTGTATTGCGGTTTTATGTGACTTTTTTGCCTCATGCTTTTCTAGGAATTGTTTTGTTTTATCTGGCTTTGTTTTGTTTTTCCCGCTAATACAGAAATGATAGATATACATGTAGAGACTCATGCATATGTAGAGCTTATAAACATTTACGAGAACCAACTATATAATACATGTTGAAATGAACAACTACTTTGAAGAAAAAGAGACACTACAATACCCAGTGCTGACTCCATAATGTCATGATGTGAAGTCCAGCAAAACTATCACTTTTTGTTCAAAGTGATTTTAGCTTGCTTTGTCTTGTTTAAGTTCAACACACATTAAGGTATGGACAGCTGTTTTGAGGAGAATGAAAGATACTATGACAGCCATTGTTGGCTTCCCTAATGTCTGGTCTTGAAGACCTGAAATGCCCTCCTCGTTCTTGCTCAGATCAATTCCATACTAGGTTGTTTCATGTGAATTCCCTATATGTGACAATATGGACAACTATTTGGAAGAAAACAAGAGTCAATATGATAGACAGTGCATATCTCCGATTGTCTAGCTTTGAGATTTATGTCTCTTACTTTGCTTTCTTGTGATCCGCTTTGTTCTGTCTTGTGTTTAATTTCACCCTTTTGATATAATTGCATGTATATTTAAGTGGGTAAGATGGATGACCATATTGCTGTTTTTGTCAGATCGTGGAGCAGAACCGTTAACAGTCTCACTGTTTGAGTGTTTACTTTACATATTTTAACTTTGTAATTTGAACAACTATTTCCAAGAAGTCAGTATGTAATTTGTCAAGTAATAATTTCTTAGGTTTTTTTGTTGTTGTTCTTTTCCTTTATTCCTTGGAATTCTGTATTGTTACTACCCTTTATTCTGTTTTGTTTTGTTTTATTTTTTTCTCTTTAAATAAAATTTTTTAAAATGACAATTAAAAAAAAAATGGGCATGGTGGCACATATTTTTTTTTATATTTTATTTAGAAAGAAAAAAACCCAACCAAACAAAACAGAAAAAAGGGTAGCAACAATACAGAATTCCAAAGGAAAAAAAGAAAAGAACAACAACAACAAAAAAAAACACTAAGAAATCACTAGTTGATAAGTTACATACTGTCATCTTGGAAATAGTTGTTCAAGTTACAAAATTAAAGCATACAAAGTAGTGGCCCTGAAGCAAGGCCAGCAGATCACTGTAGCTGCTGGTTTCAAAAAAGGAGCCTAAAGACAATTCTTTCTGTGGTCTGTTGGCCATTTCAGAACTTTGGAAATGGAATGGTCAATTCATCAGAAAGAAATAGCAGGTGAGTATGGCAGACTTTAGGGGGCCTGCACAGGAGAGACCCTGGGGCCTCGGGACCTGCACCATGCGGTTGACTCGGGGTGCCGGGAGAGCAAGGAACTCTTCCTGTCTCTGGGCGGTGTCTGTGATCCTGCCTGCTTGTGGGCTGAGAATCAGACATCTCATGTCGTCCTGTTCCCCCATCCTGTGTCCCCCCTCCCATTCCCCCCTGCCTAGCAAGTGGGAGCCAGTGAACTACACATCTTGTGAAAAGATTGGCTATGTTATTTAGTAAGAGCTCTCCATATGCAAAGATAAGGACAACCATTTGGAAAAAAACAAGAGACAATATGACAGATAGTGAAGATCTCTGGTTGTCTAGCTTTGAAATTTATGCTTTCTTATGTCCCATTCTGTTCTGTTTTGTTGTGTTTAATTTTACTCCCTTTTAAAATAAAATAAAAAAAATTTAAAAAAAGCAAAGTAGACATTCAAACAGTGAGACTATTAACAGTTCTGCTCAACAATCTAACAAAAACAGTAGTATGGTCATCTCTCTTCCACACTTAAACATACATGCAGTTATATCCTTTAGAGCACTTTCTTTTGGTCTCTTTTTTACAGTAGCAATTAGCATTTTGGGTTTTATTACTCCTACAGTTCTTATTACTTTTTTTTTTAAAGAGACTAAAACAAAAGAGAGCAGAACAAAGCAGATCAGAACAGAACAACATAAGCAACACAACACTTTACAATAAGACAACCGGACATTAACAGTAGCTGTCAAAATATCTCTTTCTCTGCTATAGTTGAACATAGTTTCAGATACAATAATATCAAACATAACACAATAGTATAAAACCATTCAAGAGAATGAAAGAATTACAGGACATTCTGAACCGAATAACTATGATCAATGGCTACTATACAATGGCTACTATAATATCTCATTTTGAATAAAAAGATTTGTTTATACTATCACATATATTAAAATCCCAGTAAGACACAACATGATAGAATCGATGGTAATAGCAGAGTAGAAGCATGGTAGGACTTCTAAGGAAGACGATATTAAATCAGCAATGGCTGATGGCACGTATTTGTAATTAATTCCAGCACTTAGGAGGCTGAGACAGGACTGCCATGGATTCAAGGCAAGCCTGGGCTACACCATCGGTTTAGGGTCAGACTGCACTACACAGTGAGACCTTGTCTCAAAGAAAAAATTGAAAAGAGAAAAGAAAAAACATGTAAGCAAATGCGTTGAGCTCGAAGAGGATTTAATGAACAGATAAAGGATTTTACCATAAAATGTATCACAAGTTTGAAGAAGAAAATAAGCAATATACCGCATCAAGCAAGATAATATAAAAATGAATGACCACTTCAAAAAAGAGAAAGCATGGAAAGCAAGCAGAAGTCAGGTGTCATGGAGCATGCCTGTAATCCTAGCACTACAGAGCTGAGGCAGGAGGATCACTGTGAGTTCGATGCCAGCTTGCAGTATAGAGCAAGACCCTGTCTAAAAAGAGAAAGAAAGAAAGAAAGAAAGAAAAAAAGAAAGAAAGAAAGAAAGAAAGGCAAGCAAGCAGAGATTGATGCCATGAAAAATTTAATGGAAAGTATGGGTAGCAGACCTGATCAATGTGAAGACAGAGTATCAGAAACAGAAGACAAGATGGATATAGTAGGTCATAAATTCAGTGATACCATAAAAATGACATTGTACCATGAAAGCTGAATCCAACAACTGCTATATGAATCCAAAACAAAACAAAACAAAAAACCCTCACAATTACAGAAATAATGGAAAAATTAAGAGAACTCAAATAGTATAAAAATTTATTTACTGAAATCATGGCAGAAATATTTCTAAATCCAGGGAAAGAATTCAATATTCAACTATAAGAAGCATATAGAACCCCAATAACCATGACCTGAAAAGGAACTCTCTGTAACATGTTATAATCAAAATTCCAGAAATTCAACAAAAGGAGCAAATATTAAAAGCTAACCTATAAAGGTAAGCCCAGCAAAATAACTGCAGATTTCTTACCACAAAACTTAAAGGCCAGGAGATTCTGGAGCAAAGTTTTTCAGGCCCTAAAAGAAAATTGTTAACCTAGACTTCTTTTCTTTGAGACAGGGTCTTGTTGTGTAGTTCAGGCTTGCCTTGAACTCATTATGCAACCCAGGTTGGCCTCAAACTCAAGGTGATCCTCCTGCCTCAGCCACCCTAATGCTGATATTATAGGCATGCACAACCACACCCGGAAACCTAGACTTTTATATCCTGGAAAATTAGTCTTCAAAACTGATGGCCAAAATATCTTCCATGAGAAAAAAAATCTTAAACAAATATATAACCACAAAACCAGCACTACAAAAAACATTTAATGTAATCCCACAAAAAAGTCATCAGCACCAAAAAGTCCAAAGGAAAGTATACATCTAAGTGGGACAATAGTTAAAAGGAAAAAGTAAAGAAATCAGCACCACAAAAATAATGTGCCATGATACCTTGGTTCACAAAGTTAATTCTTTCCATGATTCTGGTCACAGAGTTGGATGAGAACCAAATCAAATTATAAATGAGTTTCCATGTTGACCTTATCGAGAAATTTGATTGAGTTTTCATCCAGTTTGGTTTGCTACCAGAATTATGGAGAGAATTAACTTCCTGACCCGAGATACTATGTTAATGGCAGGATTCAATAAACACCTTATAAATAGTAGCTTTCAATGTCAGTGGTCTGCCCAGCAAGCACAAGGTCATGAGTTTGATCCCTGGTACCAAAAAAAAAAAAAAAAAAAAAGTCAATGGTCTCAGTTCTCCAATCAAGAGAGAGACTAGCAGAGTAGATTAAAAGAAAACCAAAATTGCCTACACAAGAAATACCTCATCCAAAAGAAGTACCAAGACTGAAAGTTAAAGATAGAAAAGTATATTTCATTCAACTGGAGCCCCAAAACATCAGGAATTGCTACCTAATCTTCAGACATTAAGTCCATTTGCTCAATGGTATGGTTTAACTCTGATTTTTGTTATTGATTTTTTGGTCTGGTTGATCTAATTGTGGGAATGAGGTATTCAAGTCTTCTACTGTGACTACATTGGCATCTCTCTATCCTTTAAGTCCAGTAGTTTTTGTTTTATGAAATTGAGTGCACTGACATTAGTGCACAGATATTTACAACTGTTATCCCTGCTTATTGAATTATTCCCATTGCTAGTATGTAGTCCTCTTTGTTTCTTCTGATCAGGTTTGGCTTGACATCTGCTATGTCTGAAAATCTGGCAGCATTTACTATGATTAATGTTTCTTCTCTAGAGTAAGCTCCCAATCACCTAGAAATAGTGCCTCATATACAGCAGGTTCTCTGTACTTATTGAACAAATGAATGCATTCCCATTAAAAAGGTAGTCACAATCTCCTAAAACTCTAGGCATTAAGAGGAACTAGAAGAAAAGCCTGTGCTATAAACCAAACTTTTTTCCACTCCAAAGATAGTGGTATCTCTCCCAGATTTAAGTATTTTTAACATATGCCCCATAGGTTTGGAATTTAAGTACTCCTTAAAGTACTTGCTATTAAACCTTTAATACTCATTCTTATCTTAAAGCCTTATCTTAAAGTTTAACCAGCATCTTGATCCTCTTTCTGAATAAAATGAAAAGATCTTAGAAAGTTTTAACTCCATTCCTGCCACACTCAACTTTACAATTTCATGTCACTGTATTCTAGTATTTCAGGTCTATCTTTGTTCAAAACTGCCAAATTAGTTATCATTACCCTTTTCTAGAATAATTGCTTGTTTAGATGTATTAATATATTTACCACTTTCTTTAATACTCCCTCTTGAATTGCCCATCTTTTCTTAAATGTTCCTTAACAATTATTTCAGAGATCTGTTAGTAACAAACCTCAATTTTAGTTTTTGTCTCAGTATTTCCTTACATTACACATTCATTTCCAATGCTAATTTGGCAAAATATAGAATGCTACAGTGTATTCTTCAGAGTAAAATTTTCTCAATATTTTAAACATTATTATATTGAGGCAAGAAATTATGGCATAGCCAACTCCCTAAGAGGGCATGACCTGCTAATCATGGAGACCTGGGGTTCCAGTTTAGAATAAAATTCCCAAGCCTTGTCCCAGAGACCAATCAACCTATCTTCCGTTCTTCACACGAAATCAAGCAAGTTTTTGGTTGGATGGCCTAGATCTGACATGAGCCTGAAAAATGACTGGTACAAAAAACCTCTGCCATTAACCTCCTCTCTACTATGAATTCTTTCAGTGGCTTGTTTTCACTCTGAACAGCCCATTTCTTTTCCTACCTTTAATAAATGTAAAATGTAAAATGTCACTATCTTTTTTCACATTTCTTGCCTAATTTCTTTGTTCAAGACACCAAGAACTTGGAAAGAGTCTGCAGAACCCCAGACCTGGTAACACCACTGTCTTGGGACTCCTGCTGAGGAGAAGCTTGCTCTTAGCATCACAGTTGTGCCTCTACAGTTAATTTTTGTTTTCTCTTTAGTTGCCTACTCATCCACTTTAATTTTTAGATATAATGCACTCTTTACAGTATACAATTCAGTGGTTCTTAGCATATTCTCAAGGCTATCTGACCATCACCACTCTATAACTTGAGAACATTTTCATTATCCAGAGCACAAAACATATGCAGTCAATTGAACAATACCAGCACAAATCTTTCTTTTCAGTAAACTCAGAAAATTAGTACTATAATTAGCTTAACTATTTTCTTGTATGCATACATATATGTTGTTGCAGTTTCTTACACCAATGATATGATACAATGTTTATATGTGTGTTTATTTACTTCATTAATGAGTATGTTCTCAAGTTGCATCTATTTACCTATAAAAGTCCCAGTTTATTGTTCTTTATGGCCGAGTAGTACTCCATTGTATAAAAATATCATATCTTTTTTGTTGATTCGTCAGTTGATGGGCGTTGAGGTTTTTTCCAAGATCTGGCTATTATAAACTGTGCTGCTATAAACATGGATGCACATATATTGCTGTGTTATGATGTTAATTCTTTTGGAAATATACCCAGAAAGGCAACAGCCAGGTTGAACAGGACCTCTAATTATAGTTTTTTGAGGAAGCTCCACACTGATTTCCACAGTGGTTGCACCAGCCTGCATTCTCACCAACAGTGGAGAAGGGTTCCTTTTTACCCAAAGTGCCTCCAGCATTTGTTACTGGTTGATTTATTTTTTTTTCCTGGAAACGGGGATCAAACTCATGACCTCATGTCTGCTAGGCAGGCACTTGTGCTGCTGAGCTAAATCCCCAGCCCTGGTTGATTTCTTGATATTAGCCATTCTTTCCAGGGTGAGATGGACTCTCAGTGTTATTTTAATTTGTATCTCTCAAATAACCAGTGCTATTTTACATATTTATTTGTCTTCTGTATTTTTTCAACTGAAAAGTGTGTATTCATCTCAGATGCCCATATGTGGATTGGGTCTATAATCTGGGAGGACTGATTTTTTTCTGAGTTCCTCATATGTTCTCAGTAGTAACCCTTTGTCTGAGGTACACCTGGCAAGTATTATCTCCTATGTTGTAGGTTGTCCTTTCACTTTGTTGGTGCTTTCTGTAGCTGTACAAAAGCTTTTCAGTAGGGTGAGATCCCAGGTGTTAATTATTTGTGATAGTTTCTGTGCAATAGGGGTTTTGTTCATAAAGTCTTTGCCTACATTGAAGTCTTCAAAGAGTTTTACCTACTCTATCATCTAGCAGATTTAATGTTTCTGTTTTAATATTAACACCTTTGATCCATTCTGATTTTAGCTTAGTACATGGTGAAAGATATGGGTTCAGTTTTAATCCTTGGAATGTGTACAGCCAGTTTTTCCAGCACCTTTTATTAAAGAGGCTATCTTTCTTCCAGTGAATGTGTTTGGTACCTTTGTCAAACATAAGGTGGTGCAGTGTGTCTGCAGTTGTTTCTGCATCTTCTGATCTGTTCCATTGCTCTTCAGGTCTGCTTTTTGCATTTACCACATTTACCACACTGCTACAAGGCATTTACCACACTGTTTTTATCACAGTAGCTTTATAGTACAGTTTCAAGTTAGGGAATGTGATGCTCCCTGTCTTATCTTTGTTGCTCAGGACTGTCTTTGCTAGTCTAGGTCTCTTCTGGTTCCCAATGAATTTTAGGATTAATTCTGTGACATATGCTATTGGAATTTTGATTGGGATTGCATTGAATCTATATAACAGTTATGGAAGTAAGGCCATTTTCACTATATTGGTTCTTCCTATTCAACAGCATAGTTTATCTCTCCATTTTCTAATATCCTCTTCAATCTTTTTCAGAGTACTATAGTTTTCAATGCAGAGGACTTTTACATTCTTTGTTAGATTGATCCCTAGGTATTTCAAATTTTTTGGATGCTATTGCAAAAGGTATTGTTTTCCTGATTTCTCTCTCAGTGAGTTTGTTATTCGTGTTCAGGAAGGCTACTAATTTTTGAGTGTTGATTTTGGAACCAGCTACATTACTGAATTTACGTATTAAATCTAGGAGTCTTGGTGGAATTTTTTGGGGTCTCTGAAGTACAGTATCATGTTTTCTGCAAATAACAAGTCTAATTTCTTCCTTTCTTATCCTTATTCCTTTTATTTCTTTCTTTCTCTTGTCTAATTGCTCTGGTTAAAGTTTCCAGGACTATGTTGAATAAGAGTAGAGACAATGGACAATCTTATCTTGTTTCTGATTTTAGAGAGAAAGCTTTCAGCTTTTGTCCATTTAGTACAATGTTGGCTGTTGGTTTGTCATAAATGGCTTTTATCAGATTGAGATAAAGCTCATCTATCTATTTCAATTTTCTTTAGAATTTCTATCATGAATGGGTGCTGGACTGCATCAAAAACTTTTTGTGCATCTATTAAGATGATCATACGGTTTTTGTTCTTGGCTCTGTTAATATAGTGCACTCATTTATGAATTTATATATGTTGAACCATCCCTATAGCTCTGGGATGAATCCCACTTGATCATGATGTACAATCTCCTTGACAATTTGCTGCAGTCTGTTTGCTAGTATCTTATTGAGGATTTTTGCATCAATGTTCGTTAGGGACATTGGCCTGTAATTCTCTTAGTTGAGTCTTGCTTTGGTTTTGTTATCAGGATAATGCTTGCTTCCAGCAATGCATTTGGAAGTATTGCTTCCCATTTAATGTCATTAAAGAGTTTGAGAAGTAGTGGTATTAGGTCTTCTCTAAATTTCTTGTAGAATTCATCAGTGAATCCTGAGTGCCTGAGCTTTCTGTTGTTGATAGGTTTTTAATTACATGTTTGATTTCATTTATAGATGTTGGGTTATTTAGGATTTTTATATATTCTTGATTCAACTTTGGTAATTCATATAAATCTAGGAATCTGTATTTTTCTTCTGTATTTTCCATCTCATTGGAACAGAAGTTTTCACAGTAGCTACAGATTATTTTCTGGATTTCTGCAAGGTCTGTTGTCATTTCACTCTTTTCATTCCTAATTGCATAGATTGAAGTCTTTTCTTTCCTGTTTTTGTTTGATAAGGTTGGCTAAGGGTTTGTCAATTTTATTTCATCTTTCAAAGAACCAACTCTTTGATTCACTGATTCTTTGTATTGTTTTTTTAGTCTGTAGAATGTTAATTTTTGCTTTGATCTTTCTAATTTCCTACCTTGTACAAGCTTTTGGTTAAGTCTGCTCTTCTTTTTGTAGAAGTTTGAGATTCAACATTAAGTTGTTTATATGTGCTTGCTGTGTTTTCCTGCTACAGGCATTTACTGCTATAAATTTCCCTCTAAGACTGCTTTCAGTGTGTCCCACAAGTTTTGGTATGTTGGATTGTTTCCATCACTCAACTGTAAAAACTGTTTAATTGTTTCTTTAATTTCATCTGTGACCCATTGATTGTTCAGGAGGGTGCTATTTAACTTCTATGTGTTGATGAAGTTCTTGTGGTTTCCTTTGGCATGGATTTCCAATTTCATTGCACTGTGGTCTGATAGTACATATGTGATAATTTCAATTTGTTTGCATTTACTCAAGCATGTTCTATGAGCCAGTATAAGGTCTATTTTGGAGGATTTCCTATGTGCAGTTGAGAAAAATGTGTATTCTGATGCTGTGGGGTAGACCAATCTATAGATATCTACTAGGTCCCTTTGTTCAAAAGTATGATTTAGATCTAATATTTCATTATTGGCTTTTTATCTAGTTAATTTGTCTTCTTGTGACAGCAAGAAGTCTCCCAATACAACTGTATTAGTGTTTGTTCGGTTTTTCATGTCCATTAGTAATTGTGTTATATAGTTGGGTGCACTGGTATCTGTTGCATCTATATTTATGATTGTTATCTCTTCCTCTGAGATTTTTCCTTTTTTTTCATCATTGCTAATTGAAGTACTACAGGCCCATTTATATGTATGTCAAATCTTTTTCTTTACCAGGAAAGTGTTCTGTCCTGATGCCTGTGAACATTTTTTTAATGTCACTTGAGGTTACTTATGGTAGGCTCCTTTATTGCTAGTATTTAGGACACTTAGGTGATGATTACTTCTCTAAGGGATCTTCCAGGTGTAGCTGGTTTTTAGATTATCAGCCTGATGGAAGATCTGACCTCTTCAGTTTGTTGGAGATGAGAAGTTGTTGCTTGTTTGGCCTAGTCCCTGGTTCTTTAGCACTGTGTTACCTAGTTTCTATGACCCTTAGTTAATCCCATCATGGAAAAGCAGGACCAATAGCTGTTTAGAACAATGCTGTCAATTTTGGGTAGAGTGGTACCAATTGCATCCAACATAGCCTATAAAACAACAAACTGAACTAACCCTTAATTTATAACTTTTAATTATATGAACTAGATTTGTGATTATATAAGAAAATGTAAAACCAGACAATTATATGCAATATATGTCTGTAATGTGTCAATTTAGCCCTCAAGAGTTCAAATTTAAAATGCATTAAAGAGAAAATAAGAGAAGTTGAAGAAAAGAAAAAGATTACAAGTAAGGTTGGAGGACAAAGGTGGATCATACCACTTGGGGAAAATGGTGCAGAAGACTGAAGGAAAAGAGAGATAGAAGAGACAAAAGGAAGAACAGAACAGAACAGAACCATACCCACACCCACTTTCATACTCATATAGAAACAATGAAGGAGAAAGAGAGAAACAACAACAGTAACAACAAAAACAAAAAACCCCAAATAGTCCACCTCCAGGATTCTCTCTGGCTTCACTAGTAGACAACCTGTGGTGACAGAGTCCCGAATTGTGGCACTCTATCCTAGCAAGTCAGCAGTTGCTTTTTGGCAGGGTAGTGGATAATCTCAGCAGGCCTGCCCTGAGACCAGACTCATTGGGCTTGCCACAGTCCAGGTAATTTCCATGGGTCTATGTCTAGCTGGGAGCTGCTAGATGAAGCCAAAGCTGGCAGCAGTTCTAGATTCTGAGCTCAGCCATCCCATCTCCAAAATAGCTCCTGGGTAATCACTCTCTCCCTATGGGAGGACTAAGTCCTCTGTACTCACCAGCCAGTGCAGTCTTCCATGTCCACTGCTCACCTGTACTGCAGTGTCCCGCTGCAGAGGCATCTGGGGCCACCAACCATTATTGTCACCATGATCATTTGTCCCTAGGTTTGAACAGCTCCTCTAGTGCAGTGAGTCTCATCTCTGGGTGAAGGCACCACTGGCTACCCCCTTCTTCATTGAAATTTTTCTTTTTACTCTCTCTGTGGGCTTTTATTCTCACTCTAGATTCTTCTTAGGTCCAGGAGACCCACTTTCTTCCTTCTTTTCTTTTTCATGATGCTGTATCTCAGCATCTTGATCCTGACACTTACAAGATATTATTTTGAATGGCAGACTGTGGAAAAGAAGAACAGAAGGCAATAAGAAGCCAAGCCCTCCCTATGAGCTGGCTCCATGCATGGGTCACTGGAGGGAAGAACCATGATGCACCAGCCCTTCCCTGTGAGTCAGCACCATTTGTGGACTACAAGAGAGGTGAAAAACAAGCCAAGCCCTTCCTGTGGGTTGGCACCATGTGCAGGCAGGAGATCCAAATGCCAGCCCTTTCTGGAACATGGGCTGGGAGACAAAAAGAGGCAAGGTCCCACCACCCTTAAGCAATCAGCTGATCAGGAAAAACACAGGCTGCAATGATAGCTACTGAGGTAAAATACAACTTAATGCCTGTAGGGGGACAGATATTTAATTCAATGGCAAAAGCACTTGCCTGGCAAGCTGGAGGTTGTGAGTTTGATCCTTGGTACTGAAAAACAAAAAACAATTTAATGCTTGTTGTGTTTAGTGGTTCACTAATTTTGCAGGTCTAAAGCCAGTCATCTGATCATCTATTCAGAGGATAATACACAATGTAGCATCTATGGGGATCTCCTTCTGAAGGTGGTAGTCATTGTTAATTCTCTATTATCTTGTTTTGAAGTCCTGTATCACTTTCATTGGTTGGGTTTTATTCTCTTTCATCTTGGTTGATTTTATTATATCAGATGGCAGCTATTTCAAAGATATATTATGGCAGCCAATTTGGATTTGCTATTATCTTGTTTTGAAATCCTTTATTGTAGTTATTTGTTTTTATTGGTTCCATTTTGCTCTGTTTTATTTGATTTTTACTATATCTAGGCAAACCTCCTAGTGGTTGGTTCAGACAAAAGTCATTTTATGATCAACTGATTTAAACAAAAGGTTCCAACATGAGTAAAGAACAGCCTTTCAATAAATTATGCTAGAACAATTAATCATACACACATCAGCACACAAATCTTTGACAGCATACCATAATTAACTCAGATAATTCCTATATTTAAGAACTAAAAACATAAAACCTCTAGATGAAAGCACAGAACATCTTCAGAACCTTAAATTAGGCAAATATTCCTTGTAGACTATATCAAATACATGATCCATAAAAGAAAAAATTTAGTGTCAGACATGATGGGCACACACCTGCAATCCCAGCACTTGGGAGGCTGAAGCAGGAGGATTGCTGTGAGTTCAAGGCCAGCCTGGGTGAAAAAGTAAATTTAAGATCAGCCTGGACTACATAGTGAAAACTCTGTCTCAAGAAAACAAACAAAAAACCAAAACAACCAACCAAACCAAAATAAAACAAAAATCTGTACTTCAAAATACATCATCCAAAACATGGAAAGACAAGCCACATGCCGGGAGAAAATATCAGCAAAAATCAGAAAATATCAGCAAGTCCTAATGAAGGACTTGTACCCAGAGTATAGAAAGAACTCAAAACTCAGTATTTAGAATATAAATAACTTCTAAATGGACAAAATATGTTAATATACAGTCCACAAGAAAGGTACAGCAGTGGTTAATAATAATGTGATAGGGGCTGGGGATTTAGCTCAGCTGCATAAGTGCCCGCCTGGCAAGTGCAAGGTCATGAGTTTGATTCCCAGTACAAAAAAAAAAAAAAATGTGGTAAGATACCCATGATCCAAAAAAAAAAGATGCTTCCAAGACATTAGGGAATGTAAATTAAAACCACAGTAACTATCACTATACTGTATACCCGTTAGAATAGCTATAATCAAGAAGACGGAATACCTAGTAACAGTAAAAATGTAGAAAAATGAACCTTCTTCTATCGCTGGTAGAACTACTATGCAGCTCAGTGGTACAGCACTGAATTCCATCATCCAGCTTTGAATTCCATCATCAGCACCACAGGGGCATAGTGGTGGAGGGGTTAACCTTACCATAAAACATAATTGCATTCCTAGGTCTCTACTCAAGAGAAATAAAATTATTTGTAAACACAAAGTTATATATGCAAACATTGACAGGAAGATCGTAAATAATAGTCCCAAACTGGAAACAATCTACATGTCAATAAACTGGTAAATGAACTAACAAAGTATGTGCTATCCAATAATGGGACATTATTCAACAATAGAAAGAAATGAACTACTAATACATGCTACAACATGTATGTATCTCAAAAACATTATACTAAGTGAAAGATGCCAGAAACAACAAAAAAAACCCTATAAACTGTATGATTCCATTTACATGAAAAGTTCAAACAACAAATTTATAGAGCCAAAAAGATTAGTGGTTTCCTAGGGCTGAGAACAGGAACAGTAAATTTAATTTCAAATGGAAACAAAGAAAGCTTTTAGGTGATGGAAATGTTGTAAATTTAGATTATGGTACTAACTGCATAATCTGATTAATTTAGAAAACAACTCAATCAGAATTACTAAATTTTATAGCATGTAAACCATCTTGTAAAGCTTTTTTAAATTAATGTATAGGCTGCATCTGATACACACAATGGATTTTCCTTCCCTTCCTTCCCAAGTAACTCAATCTAGGGTTGGGGATGTGGCTCAATGGTATAGCTCTTGTCTTGCATGCCCAAGGCCCTGGGTTCAGTTCCCAGCATCACCAAAACAAAACAAAACAATGCCAAATAACTCAATCTAGAAGCCATTAGATGGTGATGGTGATCACAAGGTAAGTGAGGGGTAAGGAATCAGGTTCGTGGCATAGAATGTCAGAAACTGACTGGGAGTGAGAAGATTGTCTGCACTGGGTGTGTGCCATATGTCTATAATTCTAGCACTCTAGGAGGTGGAGGCAGCAAGTTCCAAACCATCTCGGGCAACTTAGCAAGACTCCATCTCAAAATACAAAATATCATGTATTTGGTATATGTGTCACCATGTCCAGCAGGGATGGGGAATAGGAATAGTTCCTAAGAGAAAGCAGGGGTCCCTGCTAGAAATGGGTTGCCCCTTCCTAGTTTGAATTTTTTAAAAAAAAATTTTTTTTGATGAGCAAGACAGTACTTACATAATTTCACAAAATATTTACCAGTCATAAAGCTGAAAAAGTAACTTTATAGTGCAAACCTAGCAGAAATGACCTTAACTCAACTGATCAGGATTAATTTCATAGTAATGGGACAAAATCAAAGTCTACATTATCTAATAGCAAACAAGAACATGATGTCCTTTATGTGATATTCCTGCCAAAGATTCACTCACAAGTAACTATAAAACAAACTGAAATAGAAGGCACTTTATCAAATAACTGGTTTGCAATTTTCCAAAGTGTCATGGTCATAAAAGTTGAGGAAACACTACCAAGTTGCTCCATCGAAGAGACTAAATAGAAATGAAAATAAAATTGTAATACATGATTATGGATGAGTTTTAGCCTTAATCCATAATACAGTTTTATCCATGCCATTATTTTATTGTTGCATTGAGACCATCGCAAGACCTTCCACACATTAGGCAAGGATTCTACCACTGAGCTACATCCCCAGTCCAAATGTTTAAAATTGTATATGTGAATAGGGAAAAATGTGATATACATGTATATACTGTGCAATGATCAATTAAGCTAAGTACATTTCCATCACTTCAAATAGCTCATCTTTTCTATGGCAAGAAAAGTCAGTATCTCCTATTTTAGCTATGTTTTAATGTACAATACATTAACCATAGTCACTATGCTAGTAATAATACACTAGAATTTATTCCTCCTATCTAACTTTGTACATATTGATCATTGTCTCCTTTGTGCCAATCCACTGTAGGTCAATCTTGTAAATTTCTGTGTCCTGCATTAAATCTGATTCAGAGTAAGTATAGTCTTTTGAGGAACTTTGTCCTAGTCCTGCAAGTTCTTGTAAGCACTGATTAATACAAAATTGGTATCAGGAGTGGGGTCACTGCTAATGACATTGCCTGATTGTGTGGCTCAAGGGACTCTGGAACTAGTTCATGGGAAGAGTTTGGAAAGATTTTGACAGCCAGCTGAAGAAGCAGCCCTGGAACACTTTAAACTATGGGAGACTCTGGTCAGAATTTGGAAAACCAGAGTACTGATGGAACTACTGTGAGTAAGAATGAGGCTCAGGAAGCTTCTGTTGGGAAGATGGACTGTGTTGGCTATTGGATTCCAGGTAGTGTGTGTTGTGGCAGAAAGTTTGCATTTTGCCTGTGTCCAGAGATTTTGCCTGGATGAAAGAAGAAATTTTAAGGTAGTCTAATGTTGGGACAATGGCATGGTTATTATTGGGGGGCTTTAGAATGGACCAATGTTGGGAACTGAGAGCAGATAGCCCAGCAAGGTAATTTGAAGCATTCTGAGTTTGGCCAGAATTGAGGTTCCAGTGGGGTTGTAGATTGTAAGGATGAAGCAAAGAATGTGGTTGTTGAAAAGGAACAGGACAATAGTAAATATGACTTGAGGGCTTTTACCAGAGTAACTCTACAATGGGGGAAAGGAAGAGTTTTGGGGAGTACAGGAGACCCCTGGGGGTGTCTCCTAAAGTTGCCATGCCCTATTGTTGAGGTTAATTGTTGAGGAAGCTAGGATTGTGATCATAATAACTCTTACCTACTATGATATCAATGCAATAATATGTTGATTTGAAGTACTATTAAATCATGTAGATAAATGAAAACTAAAGGAATTTTAAAACTTGAGGAGTCATATTTTTTAATGCAGATACACTGCATTGGTATGTTGTATCCTGCAAACAAATTATAAATTTTTTAATTATAGGTGTGACTTTTAATTTTTTTTAGTATTTTAAACATTGTTTAGCATTAAATGCATTTTTGGAGTTGTTGTGAGGCACATACATTTGCACTTCTTAAGATATCTGTTTGTAGGGCTGGGGATTTAGCTCAGTGGCTTAAGTGCCTGCCTTGCAGGCGCAAGGTTGTGAGTTCGATCCCCGGTACCAAAAAAAAAAAAAAAAAAAAAAAAAAAACCCTGTTTGTAATCAAGTTAGTCAAAGTACTGTGGTTTTAATTTTGAATTCTGAGTATGTTTTGAATCCTTTTTTCTGGTGTGGAAATGAGTGCAGTAAGAATTGCATACATACAATTGCTACATTAATATAAATCTGAATAAATTAAGATATGTTAACTCTTTATAAATATGCTATTGAAGACTACAGTTAGGGAAATGTGTCTGGTTATCATATTAAAAAGTGGTGAATTGTGATGGCTAATTGTCAAGTTGAGTGGGAAACAATCAGCTGAACTGAGTCATCATGGTTCTGGGTGTGGAAAGTCTTCCACTTTAAGGAAGACTTATGCTAGAATGGTATAAAAGAGGGTATAAAAGGAGAACCAGAGGGTAGGATTTCAGCTGATCTTCCTTGTGGCTGATATCTTTGGAGGAGCTCTGGTCTTTGGGCACTGTCTTGTGGCTTTTTGTGCACAGCCTTTAGCTTCCACCATTGGCCTTGTAGCCTGCTAGTGCTGACTCTTTAGCTTCTCGCACCAATTCTTTGACCTCCTGATACAGACTCTTCTCAGACTTCCAGAGAAGATCCTTCAGTCTCCTGTTGCTGACTCACATGCGACATACTTGTGGGCTCTAGGTCTTCAGATCTCTAGCACGTGGACAGATTTTTGCACTCTTCTATGTCTGAATCTGTGGGCACCCCCTGTAGGTCAATCTTGTGAATTTCTGTGTCCTGCACTAAATCTGATTCAAAGCATGTGCAGTCTTTTGAGGAGGCTTGCGCCAGCCCTGCAACCTCTTATAAGCAATAAATAATACATTCCTTATTACCTTGTACAGTGGACTCTTGACTGACTGACCAATTCAATTTGTTCCCGAGGCCTAGTTGTAACTCAAGTTGTCAATTGAAGACTCAGGTTCCTATACAAAAGCCTTTAAAGTCTCTCTCCTGTATACAGGCAGATCTCAAGGTCCTTAATGAAACACTGGCCTAGGATTTCTCAACCAACCCCATAGAGGAAAGAATGCTGTAATGTTCCTTCCAAAACTCTTTTTAAGGGTTAATTGTGTATCTGAGACCATCCAGAAACACAAACAGCTTGCATTCAGGTCTTAAGGCTTTTTTTTTTTTTTTTGGTACTGGGAATTGAACTCACAACTGCACACTTGCCATACAGGTGCTTGTGCTACTGAGTTAAATCCCTAGCTCCTTAATTCAACACATTGGTTCTAAGTTAAAACTAAAATTTCAGTCATGACCAAAGTTGTTCATATGTCAGACCTGTCATAACTTGAGGCCTACTGTATATTCCCTTAAAAGAGAAAATGGATGTTCCTTTCACTGGAAGAAAATTACTTCTCCTGAGGATTCCCTGAAGTCAATCTTTCCCTGACACAGATGATAAATGAATAGCTAAAAACTGTTTCTAATGGACTTTTCAAATTGCTGTATAATACCCACTCCACCCCAACTAAGGGCCTTGATAATGCTAGACAAACAATTTACCATAAGTTATATCACTAGCTTTTAAAAAATTTTTACTTTGGGATAGCATCTCATTAAATTTCCCAGGCTGGCCTTGAACTTAGGATTCTCCTGCTTCAGCATTTGGAATACCTGGGACTACTAGTGATACACCACCATATGCAGCATAAAATAGCTTTTAAAAGAATGTAGTTCAACATGCTTTTGATTTTCATTCTTGTCCTGGGAAGCCTAATGGACCAATTTTCAGCAGCAACAGTTAGCAAGCTGCATGAGAAGGCAGAAGAGCACCGAGCCCCTAGAGTCTAAATTCAGCCAGGAACAAGGTTTACGTGATAAGAATATATGGCAAAGGGCATCTATAGCTTTCCATGGGAAAGACAAAATATGAGAAAATTATTGGAGAAGACTATAAAATTAATGGAAGTATAATGAAGTACAAAGGATCAGCAAAATATGTGAATTTTTGTGCAATGGCTGGTACTAGTCTCAATTTGACACATACTAACTCCTTTATTGCAATCCTGATGTACCACCAACTATCATTTTAGAAAACTAAGGTTAAAAAAAAGGGAAGTTATATGCTTATGACTGATACACGGTTGGAGCAAGATACACACAAGTTCTACGGATGTTCATCTTTTGGAATTACTTTGAAAAGCTGTTATTTTAAAATGAGAAAGACAAAAAAAAAAGCAGGTGTTGGTAAAATGAAAATAGTACTTTCTCTTTGGCAAGAAATAATCTTGGCACTACCAAAAAGGGAGTTCAAAGGCTGCCTCATTTTGGAGGAAGCCCAAAGGAACACCTGTCCTTTTGCCATGACTCTACAGAAAGCCTCTTGCACATGTGACACAGGAGGGGCCAGACGGCTGACTGGCACTAATGGCTGCAAAAGTCAGTAACAAACTCCTTGTTGCTGAGGAAGCTCAAGCAAAGGCAGAATAACTTACTACTAGACACTGTATGGAAAGAATCACTATGTAGGAGGAAGCGGCTTAAAGCTAGAATCTTTACAACACAAAGCCCACTCTCGTAAGGATTTTTTCCCCTGACAGGGTCTCACTATGTAGTCCAGGCTGGCCTTGAACTCACTATGAAACCCAGGCTGGCCTCAAACTAATGGCAATCTTCTTGCCTCAGTTTCCCAAGTGCTAGGATTACAGGCTTATGTCATTATGCCCAGCTCATAAGGATTTCTTGCTTCAAATCCTGTCACTTTAGAACAAATGAAGTCTATAAGCAATTCAAAAGTGATTTAAAACCTTAATTATTTTGTGTTCCAGAAAGTTGCTACACCAAACTTCTCTTGGCAGCAGACCTACTGCTGGACCAGTGACTAGTTAGCAACAGAACTGTTTCTTTTCTTCAGGGACACCAGTTAAATCATTATATATCATAGATGCTAGCCTTCTTTCAAACAGAGTTACACTAAAAGTATAATGCCTATGTTTGAATACCAAGCAATAGACTAGAATTTTTTTTTTTTTTTTTTTGGTACCAGGGATCAAACACAACCTCGCAGTTGCCAGGCAGGTGCTTATGCCGCAGAGCTAAATCCCCAGCCCTAGAATCATATTTTTAAAAGAGCTAACCGTTAGAGATTACTAATTCAATCCAAGTGACAGTCATCATTATTAGGTCTCTTAGGGTTGATTTTACCAATCTAAGACACTGAGGAGCAAGCTAAAATTAGTGTGGTAGCACACATTTGTAATTTCAGCATTCTAGTAGACTAAGGCAGGAGGATCACAAGGTGAGTCCAGCATGGGTAACGTAAGTGACTTAGCAAGACTTTGTCTCAAAAGTAAAAACCAAACAAAAAAAAAAAGCTGAGTGATGGAACTTAGTGTAAAGGTCCCAGGTTCTATTCCCATTACCCCCCCCCACACACACACACACAAAATAGCTAGCTAATATCAAGGTCAATCTATAACAGATATATCCCATTTAATCAAGGCAGAAACAGAAATGTACACAGTAGACTTCATTTCAAAACTATGTCTCAATTATCCTTCAAGTTATAGGCAACAATGGTTAAGGTTTTAAGACCATTTCTAAGATGTAGTCAATAAGCAGAATTTTGAGCAGGGATGGTTCTCACAATACTCTAAGTGAATGACAGTTTTGTTTTGGTTGTGTTTGTTTGTTTGTTTCAGCTCTTTGTGGGGAAATGAAGCCAAGACTCAAGGGCTTTATCAGTTTGCTAGGGTTGCCATAACAAAATATCACAGATTGAGTGACTTAAATAGAAATATGTTTCCTCATAGTTGGGGAGACTGAAAGTCTAAGAGCCAGGTGTTGGCAGAATTGGTTACTTCTAAGACCTTGCTCCTTGGTTTATAAATTACTGTTTTCTTCTTTCTTTTTGGGGGGAGAGAGGTGGGGGGGATATGTGGGGTTTGTTGTTGTTGTTGTTTGAGTTTTTTTTTTCCGAGATAAAGTATTGCTATCTGCTTCAGGCTGGCCTCCAACTCATGGCATTCCTCCTCCCTCAGTCTCCCAAGTGCTGGGATCATATGCATGCATCAACATACTTGGCTCTCCTTAAGTTTTCATATGGCTTTTCTCTATATGTGTTTATGTCTTAATCCCCTCTTCTTGTAAGTCAGATGTGATTAGAATCTACTCCCATTGACTTTGCTTAATTTTAATATCTCTTTAAAGACTCCATTTCCAAATACAGTCACATTCTGAAGTACCCATATTAGGAATTTGGACACAATTCAGTCCATAACAATAGTTATATTCAAAATGGATAAAAGACATTCCAATATGTTCACTGGTAGATGACAGCGTGTGCATCCTAGTTCCCCGTCTTCTAGGTCTATTTTGAAACAAACTCACTACCAGTAGCTCTCAATTTTTAGTTCTTTACTTACTAACATTATTTTTTTTTGTTTTTTTGGTGCTGGGGATCAAACTCATGACCTCACGCTTGCTAGGCAGGTGCTTAAGCCACTGAGCTAAATCCCTGGCCCCAACTAACATTGTTTACTGGAACCATTTCCCTTTTCCTTCCACTTGTTCATCTGTTAACAATACAATTCAATAGGCACATATTCATAGTGAGGATTTTGTAGAACAGAAATCCATCATTATGTACACTAAGTCCCAATTCTCTCCTAGATTCTTTTTTTGTTTGTTTGTTTGTTTTGTTTTTTGTCTCTTGTTTTGCAAAAAGCAGTCAAAGTTTATTTGAAAAGCAAAAAGTAAAGAGTGAGACACTAGCTCTGCAGAGCAAGCTTGGGCTGAGTAAAAAAGCAAAATAAAGAACTCCCTGGATGATACAGGGTAGGCTAGTGTGAGGGAAGCAAGACAGCCTTTCCTAGATTCTAAATGTGAATACAGAGAACAAAACTAAATCAGTGTATAGTAGAAATGAGCAGGGTAATGGATAACAAAATGACAGAATGACAAAAATCTAAAAGGGAACAGAAGTTTTTTATAAGAAGGTCTACAGATGTAAAGTACTTAAAACAGTGCTAAGGGGCTACTAAATGCTCAGTGTTTGTTAGCTTATTAAATATTACTCAATTGTATGTTTCATCAATAAATGTTACAGCAAAAGGTGTGAGACCAAAGATACTGGTTTAAAATATTGTGGAATTCAACATACATTTTTATTGCTTATTAGTAACTTCCTTAACCTCCCAGAACCAGTCTTTGTTTATAAAATATATTTGCCTACGTTATTCACCTCATCAGTAAGATGAACTTCTGTCATACATCTCATCAGAGTATTCTAAAGATTAAATAAATCAAAATATATAAATCACTTAGAAAATGTTCAGTACTTAGTAAATGCTCATCAAATGTTATTTATCTTATTTCTTTGTTATTTCATTTTTCAAGTTTTCTTGATCCACAAACATAAAAAGATTGTTTCATCTCAATTAGGTGTATAGACCATATAAAACAGTCAGCCAATAATCTTTGACAACAGAAATATAAGCGCAAAATATTAGGAAAATTCACCTTCTGTTCTACATCATGAAGAGGAAATGGAGACCAGATCTGTTTTGGTGCCTTTAAATCCGAAAAAATCACCTGGGAGTGGTGGTACCAGCTATCTGGGAGGCCCGTGACAGAAAGATCACTTAAGTCCAGGCTAGCCTTGGACAACATAGCAAGAACTTGTTCCAAAAAAAATTTTTTTTTTGGTACTGGGGATGAAACTTACAACTTTGCACTTGCCTGTCAGGCCAAAAAAATTTTTTAAAGCCCAAATGAAATATGTGTAGCAACAGATGCTAGACATAAGCAAAACACACATAGCAACCCTCTATGATTTCCCCCAGTTTACTACAGTTGAACATATCTAGTAAGCAGCACAAGAAAGAAATATTCTTTTAGCCCAGTAAGGTCCCTGAGTTGATGGAACAAAATTGAGAATTTATATGAGGCTAAATTGGCTAGAATTTCAAGGTACAGTATAAGAATGAAGAAAGCTATGTGAACTCAGGAGATCTGCAGGGGATTTTTCCTCAAGCTTTTTGCTGAGTACTAATCAGTGCATGTGAATAAGAAAACTATCAAGAAAATTATCAAGGTGGTATACTTCCCAGAGCTCACAGAAGGCCACAAACAGTTCTTCTTTCCACCAGCCTGAGTGAAAAAAAATCACAATACACAGGTATCAAGTAAAGCACTCAGACTAAATTGTTTCCATAGAGTGGAAAAATCTGTCCCAAATGCTAACATCCTACCAAACAAAACCTAAAAATAGCCCTCAAGATGGCCAAAGTATCTGCAAATAACTGCATACCAGAATCTCAATATTATTTAAAGGAACACAAAAATATTCTTCAAACAAGCTAAAACCTTGTCATACCACTAAACTGATATTTTACATGGAATAAGTGAAATGAAACGTTAATACAGTGACCAAACATGAACAAATTAGGGCAGGAAAAAAAAAAAACTAATGAAATTTAACAAGTTTTCATGCCCAGCACTGCCAGACATTACCCCAGATTGTGTGCTCCTAAAACCACAGACATCAAGAGGTTCTCCTACTTCAATACATTAAGACTAGACACACTGCAGGCTGTGGGCGTTATTCACTATTTTTCTCAGTCTTACACACCAGGGACAAATACCTTTCAAAGAAATGCCTTCAGGGAGGAGTCAGCCCCTGACAGTGTCCTATGTCAGTCTAACACTGTCCCAAATTGTCTGCAAAACTGGAGTTCCTACATCAAATTATGTCACTTAAATCTGTATAACGTATTGTGTTTCTATTCTTTAGTTTCTTAAGGTTACTTTTTTCCTTTTTTAAAGAAATAAAGCTAACAAACACCTATTTTTGATCAAACATACCTTCTTTTTCAACATATTTTTTAATTGGTTTCCATGGTACCTCTTGATTCTTCCTGAATAGTTAATTCTTTTTTTCAGTTTCTCCTTGGCTAGTTCACCATTATCTCCTTACCCTGTAGAAGTCAGACTGCACCTGGATTCAATACTTTGATATTTTTGCTCTGTATTAATAGTTATTCACTGGATTTACTTTACTCATAATCTAATGACATTACCATTTATATGTTCTCAATTTCTAATTACATATTTGTAACCCAGACCTCAATATCTCTCACTGAATGTATGCAGTTTAATTTTTTAAAATGCAGTGTGTTTAAATTTTTAAAATCTCATTACAGTAAAAGATGCACTGCCATTAATGAATTTCAAAATACTCTCCTAAACCCTGAACATGCTTATCCCATTGTTCCTGCCACTTCCTAATATAGTTCTGGAAGTCTTTTTTTTGTCTTTAGTTGCATGGTCATGGTTACCTTGATGTCCTGAACTGATTCAAAATGTTTACCTTTCATGCTCATTCTGACTTTGAGGAAGAGCCAGAAGTATCATAGTGCCAGATCCAGTAAATAAGGTGGATGAGGATGCATTATGTCAGCCCACCTTTCAACTGGATGGTACTCTGCAGTAATATTCACTGTATTTTTTATCACACCTCATAAAGACATAAAAGAGGACTTCAAGAACTGCTTCAGAGGACAACGCCCAGCGACCTCCAAGCGGCTAGCAGGGGCCTAAATTCAGTCCTGGGAGCTGAATATGTGTGGGTTGAACCCCAGTGCATGGGGAAGCTCTGGAACGTTGCTCCCACCCAGTAAGACCCTGCCCAGCATCCCAAATCACCAGAGGACTCAGTGCAGGTCCCCAAAGACCTGACTGCCCAGTGACCTCCAAGCAGTTAGCAGTTGCCTGCAGTCTGCCCTGGAAGCCAAAAGTGGGCCAGGTGATTCCCAGCACATGGAGGAAGCTTTGGAGCATGGCTCAAAACCCAGAAATATAGGAAAATGACAAAACTAAAGAGCAAAATGCAATCTCAAACTTCCAGCCCAACCCAAGCAAGTCTAGGAGACACGGACACAGAAGAAAATGTAAGCCATACACCTGAAATTCCTGAAATGATAAGTCAAGTAAAGAAACAACTCCGGGAAGCTATAAAAGAACTCAGATCAGAAATAATCTCCCAGGAAGAAGAAGAAATGATAAATGTAATGAAAGAAATGCTGAACATATCTAAAGAAGACATAGTTAAAAAATTAGAGGAACAATGCAAAAAGATGAAAACATTGAGTGAACAATATAAGAAACAAACACAATGCATGAAGCAGATTCAAAGAGATATCCAGGAAATCAAAAATTCCATCGAAAGTTGGTAAAACCACCTCAACAAAAGTGAAGATAGAATTTCAGACCTTGAAGACAACATTGCAGCTAGTGAACAGGAAAGGAAAGATCTTTTAAAAATAACAAGGAATCAGGAAATAATTCAACATCTGCAAGATGATGCAAAGATTAACAACATAAGATTGGTAGGTATAAACAAAAAAGAAGGTAACAACACAAATGATATCAAGAGGCTATTTACAGAAATAATAGCTGAAAATGTCCTAAACATGAGAATGGAAACTGACATACAGATCAGCAAAGCATATAGAACTCCAAATAACCATAACCAAAAAGAACTGCTTCAGAGAATAGTAAGAATAGGGTGTGTTCTAAGCAAGGGAGAGTGTTCTGAGAGGGATTTATGCCATGTGTCTCCTAAGGTTATACATTTTTAAATTTAAACATTATTTATATTTTTCAGTCACCTCATATATAATTAGCTATTTACAATTTTCAAATCTTTGTTAATGGTAACTCCAATTTTCTAGCTATTTAAACCTAATGTCTTCTGTTTCTCATGTTCATCTAATCTATCAACAAATCCTATCAATTCTAGCTTCAAAATACATCCCTGATTTGTTACTTCTTACAATTGCACCGTCATAGGCTCAGACAACCATTGTTTCTTACTGGGATTACATGAGTAGCCTTCTAACTTCTGATGTTGTAAGCAGGATACTGTTTCACTTTAAACCCTTCAATATGTCATTCAGCATAAAAACAAGTACTATACTGGGCTTTACAGTTCTACTGAGTCTGGGTCCCCACTACACTTCAGACCTGGATTCTTACCACTCATCACATAACTTATTCCATGCCTGTTTCACAGGACTCTGCACTGCACAGTGACACATGAAACGAGCTCCTAGTTGAGAATATTAGTACTTACTGTTGTCTCAGGCTAAATAGTCTTCCTCTGGGTATTTCCATTCTGGCTCAAGACTTCCTTTACATCTTTGCTGATATTGCAACTGACCACTAAAGACCTCTCTGACTTACATAAAACATCAATAGCTGGTCCTCACATTCCCTACCCTCCCTTACCTATTATATCTTTCTCAGTAGCACTTCTGACTATCTGTTAGGTTAGATATATATTTAACTTGTTTTTCTCTCTCCCTCCTAATTTAGAACCTAAATTCTCTGAGGATGGGGACTTAGCACTTTGTGGTCACTGTTTGTCTTCTACACTTAAAGCAATGTCTAATGCATAGCACATACTCAAACAATGTTGAATATATAAAAAAGAAGCAGAAAGGAACAGAAGGAAAGCTATCTTCATTAACTTGAGCAAGTCATTTACCCTATTCTGGATGCAAATTTTCCCGTTAGTGTGAAAGATTATGAGCACTCTTTTATGCTATGGGGTAGTGACAAGTCACAGTTCACAGAGTAGTCCAGTGGTCAGGGTGAGCCCAACTATCTTAGTAGTAACATGCTATCCCACTTTCTCCTGACTCTTACTCAGTTTTTGCCTATTATTAAGGAGTGAGATACTGGTTTTACCTATATAGCCAAAACACTTGCCAAAATTCACATTCACATCATGGCAGTTCTCCTTACCTCCACTGCAGTGGGCGGCTGGAACAAGGACTGCCAGGACTGCTGTGGGCTTGTGGGGTCAGGAAAAAGGCAAGAGGAGAAGTAGCCAGAATACAGTCAGCACTAAATGGGACTTTAGCAAGGAAGAAAGCTGGAGCCGATGAGGGTGAGAACATGTGTTGGTTTACATCAGCTCCCCGGCAAAGAGTAGAGATTCTGATGAGACATCACAATAGAAAAAAAATAGTGTCGGTGATAATAAAAAAGAAACACATTCAAAGTGGATTAGTTTAAGCAAGAGACTCAAAAAAAGTTAAGTGGTCAAATGTCATTCTCAAATACTCTAGTATCAATGCTGGCAAAGAATGATAACAGGAAACTAAGACAATTCACAGAGTTAGAATCAAAAGCTTAAATTTGACTATTCAAAGTATTTAGAATAGGCCTTGGGGCAAACACAACACTGTAAATTTATGAGTTATAAACTGATAAGCAACAGGTAATTTTTCATTTTTGATGATTAAAACTTTCTGAAATATGTCCACAAAAATAAGATTCTCAAACATGTATAAATTATTGATTATATCTACAGTGACACCAATTTAGCTAACTTTTCCCTAATGACTATGTCAAATAATATCACATAATTCTGTATAACAACTTTCGTTTGTATTTAAATTTCAGTTTTTCTACTTTCTTTTTTCACTAAAAATATTAGTCATATTGATAGTTAAGTCCTACTAAAGACTATTAAATAAGATGATTAGGTTGAAAACAGATGATAGTAGATTTCTAACTTATTACTGGTATGACACAGCACAGATGATGAAAACTAATAATCAGGTTCACAATGTTTTTACAGACTCAACATATTTTATCTATAATATAGGTTAAAGCTAATTAAACATACAATAAGCCACTAAAAGTATTTGTTCTTTTTTTTTTCTGCGCTTGCCAGGCAGGCACTTACGCCGCTAAGCTAAATCCCAGCCCCTGAAAGAATTTGTTAACCTAAATAACACAAACAAAGTTTTGGAATCTTAAATATCACTAAGTTTAGGCATTCTGATAAATATATTATTGAGGTTATAAAAATGCATGAAAACCAAATCTCATTTGCCTTTTCCACTCAATTACTATTCTGCAAATTGGTTACATAATGGGTTAAAATATAAAAAAGCTCTGTGTGAAAATTCAAAGGTGATTTATAAAGTCCTTACTAGCTCCTCAGGGAGTACTTCCCCAATTTTAGTTACTAAAACAAAGATCTCAATATAAGTGGACCAATAGGCAAAAAGCATGACTGTTGATCACTTGCATTTTCTTAAACTACAAATTCCATGTAAACTTTTCATTTTGCTAACAATTCATCTCTGACACTTTAGTTGATGAACCTTCTTTTTTTAAAATGATCTATACTTTTAAAATGAAGATACAGGAATAAAATTTTTTAAAAATATGAATATTTACATATATGTATCTCAAACAAGTGCTGTTTTCCAGGGTCTGCTAGAATTAGTAATCCAATTAATCAGCATTCTCACCAAAAGGTATTAACCAAAGGAGGCCAATGAAGAAGTATGACTCCTACTGTCTGCAGGTAAGCACTAAAGACTGGGAAGAAAACATTTAGAGTTTTCTCTCCAACTGGGAGTTAAGCAAGGACAGTTCAAGATACTATATAGAGAGGTAACAGGGGCAAAATGAATTCTAGGACTGTTGTTCCCTGATTTGCTAATTGATCAATACTCTCAGCACTTCTTCATTAAATAAGCCTATGCAGCTCTTAGAAAAAGCAATGCTGCAGAGGAGGCCTTCGCCAACTCCCCAATTTTCAAATCTTCACCTAATAAAGTATGTTTCTGTATTAGCCAATACAGAAAGAAAATTCAAGGCACACCGTAAAGGGCAGACTCCAGTGTGAACAAAGGCAGGTCTGAGGTTCTGAGGTAACAGGCCAGAGGCAAAAATGCAAAACCCCTTTCAGTCAAAAGAGGAGACACTTTTCACTTCCATCTGTTTCTCACATTACTGGGGCCTGTACTTGCAGCTTTGACATTAACTTTAAACAAATATTTGCTTTAAAAGCAAGGTGGGGGAAAAAACTATTTTCGTTAACCCAGTTCTCTAGGCACTTAAAAACTCTTAAAATTATATCCAACTCAGTTTCCAGAGCTGTGAAGTCTACAAGTACATGCCAGGGCCCACTATTTAAATCCTGAATGACTGAAGCCAGCCCAGTCCTCTTCCTAACAAGCATCTCAACAGCAGTGTCTTTCTGAAGATAAACAAAGGTGGGTGTTAGCTGGCATTAGTACTTTTCCTGACATTTATCATTTCCTGTCAGAGACCCCAGCCTCCTTACTGAATCCGCAGGGATGGCGCTCCCAGTCTCTCTCTCCTCCGTTTCATCATTTTGCTGGATACTGAAGATATATCCTTTCACACTGGAGTCCAGGTAAGAAGCCCTCTCACATGAGGCGTATATCACCCAAAAGAAACTTACAAAGGCTCACCAAACTTATGGGGAAAATATAAAAAATTTTTCTCCAAAAGCATGATATTCAGAACTACCCCCTCCCCCAAAAGACCTAAGAGCCCAGGAGGCAGTGGTGAGGCACTGTGAGGAGTTCCAGATCCCAAATGAATCAGCTGTCCTCTGATCTGCCTGACATCATTCACACTCACTGTGCAGCAAATCAGAGTCCCAGAGAGCACCTTGTTCCCTTGTCAGTGACAAGTACCAAACTCCCTCCCCCACAAATCAGTTGCAACTTTCAACCCTGAGACTTGGCAGCAGTGAAGGCTCTGGCAGACATTGGCATACCAACTTGAAAACTCACACTGTGTCAGAAATACTGTTAACCTAGGAGGCAAGGGCCAGGACACAACAGCTGTTGTAATAAGCAGGGGATTGGAAGAAACAATATTACAGATCCCAAATTGGTAAATTAATGAGCTAAGAATAAATGGGAATTTCTGCAATATTATGCATAGTCAAATCAGGATTGGTGAATGATGGCAAGTATTTAATGTTAGGGCTCAAAGCACAGTCATTATTCAAATTCTGAATCTGACCTATTTAAATAATCTATATTCCTTTAAAATTTGGCACCACTGTATTATTCAATTCCTAACACTCTTTCATTACTTAAATAACCTTGCGGTGAGAAAAATCATAAGCCCAGAAATGAGCTAAATTTCACCCAATAACTACCAATGAAATAATTTATATGAGAAACTTTGCACTCATCTTTAAGATAAGGCACAGAGGAGCTCTATTGATGTGAGCTACTTAACTTATATATGCTTTGATTTCCCCACCTATAAAATGAAGATAAAGGGACCCAATATATACCTTGATTTGTTTTTTTCCTCTCCTATCCCCCCCTCTCCCTTTAACACCTCTTTCCTCCCTTATTTACAAAGCTTTGTTTCCATTTTAGGGTACTGGGAATCAAACTCAGGACCTTGCACTTGCCAGGCAGGTACTCCCCAGCCCTCTCTCTTTTATCCTTCTTTTCTCATTTTTTCATTTCCCTTCCTTTTTCCCTCCCCCCTCCCTAGTTCTCTTTTCTTTTTGAGCAATTTCTTCTCATTTTACCATATGTCTTATACAATTTGGTTCTTATTTACACTTTCAGTTTCTCACACCACGGACACAATTGATGTTTACATGTGTGTCTGATTTATTTCACTTAAAAGTATAGTCTCAGGGTCCATCCATTTAGCAATAAATGTCTCAAGTTTATCATTAAGACATTTGGCAGAGTACGACTCCACTATATATCTAAAAAAAAAAAAAACCCGTATCTTTTTTATTCATTCACCTGTTGATAAGCATTTGGATTGTTTCCAAGATTTAGTTAGTATAGTTGTGCTGCTATAAACATATATTGCTGTGGTATGTTGCTTTTGGATAAATATCAAGAAGGGGAATAGCTGATCAAATGAGACCTCTTGTCCCAGTGTTTTGAGGAGTCTTCACTGATTTCCAGAGTGGTTGCACCAGTCTACACTCCCAACAGTGAAGAAGTATTTCCTTTTCTCCACAGCCCTGCCAGCATTTGTTATTCATTCAGTTTTCCTAAAATTCATTTTTTCCGGGGTGACATGGAATCTCAACATTGTTTTAATTTGCATCTGCCAAAAGACCAGTGATGCTGAACATTTTTTCATATATTTATTTTCCATTTGTACTTCTTCATCTGAGAAGTGTGTATTCATCTCAAATGCCCATTTTTGGATTGGGTCTTTGAACTTAGGGGATCTGATTTTATATGTTCTAGACATTAATACTTTGTCTAAGGAACAATAGATATTAGTCCTTTGAGGAACAACTGGCTAAAAATTTTTTCTCGTTCTGTGGGTTGTCTTTTCACTCTGTTAATGATTTCTTTCAAATTGAAAGGGAAGCAATACTCCCTAACTCATTCCTGGAGGCAAGTATTACTCTGATACCAAAACCAGAGAAAAGACCAAACCAAAAGAGAAGAATTACAGGCCAGTCTCCCTAATGAACATAAATGTAAAAATTCTCAACAAGACACTAGTAAACAATGCAGCAAATCATCAAGAAGATTAAACAACATAACAAAGTGGAACTGATTCCAGGAATGCAGGGGTGGCTCAAGATACCCAAATCAATAAATCCAATATACCATATCAACAATGTCAAAGACAAAAATCACAAGATCATTTCAACAGATGCAGAAAAAGCTTTTAACAAAGTTTGGCACCCATTCATGATAAAAACCCTAGAGAAAACTGAAATAGATCAACAGTCAACATTATACTAGTCAAAAACTGAAAGCTTTCTCTAAAATCAAGAACAAGGATGTCCCCTATTACCACTCTTATTTAATATAGTTCTGGAATCATTAGCCAGAGCAAGTAGACAAGACAGAGAAATAAAAGGAATAAGGACAGGAAAGAAAGAAGTTAAATTATCGTTATTTGCAGATGACTTGATATTCTATATGGAAGATCCTAAAAACTCTACTAAAAGACTTAACAGATTTGTGTGTGTGTGTGTGTGTGTGTGTGTGTATGTGTTATTTTAAAGAAGATAAAACCAAAGAAAATAAAACAATAAAACCAATCAAAATAAACTAGTATAAGTGATACAGGACTTCAAAACCTTACGAAATCAACAATAGTTACTACAATGACTTTTGTTGTCTTCAAAATAGCTGCATATACCCTCAGGCATAGTAAAGATCAATGGAACAAAATGGAACGGAAACAATAAAAACAAAACAATGAATGCAGTAAAGGACTTCCAAACAAGCCAATAGTAAATTCAAAATGGCTACTATACTATGTCTTGCTATCTTTTAAATAGCTGCTCATGCCATCAGATTTAACATAATCAAACAGAAGAGAATAAAACTCAACCCAACAAGACAATTGAAAATGATAAATTATATGGGACCGGCATCAACACGCAGTGAGTGATGAAAATAAGACCCTCCCACAGGAAAGGGGAAACCGACTGTAAGACATGTTGGATTTGGGCAGGACAGCCTTAACTCCATAAGGAAGTGGCTTCAGTTGGTTGATCCCCTTGCCGAGCAGATAGCTGGAATCTGCTGGGGTTGGGCCGTGCTCCTGGCCAGGATCCAGTGGGTTGCTACAAACTCATTCCCTGAGCTCCGCACACACTGACGCAGTGAAGGCCTGCAAAGGTTGACTGGCCCGGAGGAGAGGAGCCAGTGCACACTGAGCTTGCTTAACTTTACTCTCTGATAGCAGCCGGCAGAGGGCAGAAACCCCTAGCCTGCATGCTCCAGAGGAGCCTTAACGAGCAAGCAAAGGGGCTGGGAATTACACTGTCCACTTGTATGGAAGGAACCAAAAACATGAGGAGAGGGAGAAATAAGAAAAAACCCCCAGCCCCCAACCCTGAGAACATTGATCCAGGAGAGGTAACTACAAAAGAGATTGAGGGCAGCAAAAATGCAACATCAAACACAGCAGTAGCAGACATAAAGAGATATCTTCAGGACCTCGTAAGCGGGATCAAAAATGAAATATTAATTCAAATTAAACAACAGACAAGTAGATTAATGAAAGAAAGGCTGGGCACCTCTCAAGAAGACACAGACAGAAGAATGGAGGAACACAAAAGGAGAGAAACGTTTAATGAAGAAAACAAGAAAAACCTAGAATTCATGAAGCAAATTCAAAGAGATTATCAGGAAACTAAAGACTCCATAGAAAGCTGGCAAAAGTGCTGGAAAGAAACCAAAGATAGACTATTAAAAATTGAACACAGGTTTGCAATGTGTGATCATGAAAGGGAAGATCTCTTAAAAATAACAAGGGAGCAGACAGTAACAATTGGAAGGCTAGAAGATGACAAGAGGATCTATAACTTAAGAATAAAGCATGTGAATGAAGAAGCAGGAGTCAAAACAGAGGAATTGCAAAGGCTATTTACAGAAATCATTAAGGAAAATTTCCCAAGCATAGAAAAAGGAAATGATATGCAGATGTATGAAGCATACAGAACTCTAGCCACCTACAACCAAAACAGAGCTA
>PVJX010021030.1:0-32473 GCA_004027295.1 Dolichotis patagonum
CAGGCCTTGAACTCATAGCAGTCCTTCTGCCTCAGCTTCCCGAGTGTTGGAATGACAGGTGTGCACCCCCAACTGCCAGCTCCTATGGCACTCTTATGTGTAACTGAGATCAGTTTCTGACATATTATGGGTCCTGGGGTCTAGAGATGGCAATGCTCCTGACTGTGACCCCTCCATCTTCTTCTAAAACAAAACTAAACAAAACAAGGAAGAAATTTTACTGATACAGGTCCTATGCCATTTAGGTATATATGCCTTAACTTTTCTAATCAGCAAAGCTTTTTCTGATCTCCCGTGCTCCTTAGTCCCACCTATGGAGCAGCAGGCAGCTGGCTCAGCTCCTTCTGCACCCTAAGCTCCACCATCTTCCTGGATGCCTTCGGCACCCATGTACGAGATTACTTCTCCAAGCTCTAACTTGCAGGTTCCCCCACTTCCTTATTTCCAAGTATTCTCTTTCCATTTCATTGTCCCACTCACCCTTGCAGTCGCATCATAGATCTTGTCATCTCCTGTCATCGTGCACCTCAGGAATCAGCGCTTTAAGCACCCCACTCTTTGGCCACAAAATCTTCTCCCTCTGAATTGCTGGGTCTCTTCTCCCTGATTACTCTTCATCATCGTGGGGCCCCTTGGTCTCCCCCGCTCTGTCAGCCTTCCACTTCCTCCGCCTGACCCTTTATCCTAATTGGGCTGCATGACGCATCGGTTCACTACTCTCTTGCTAACAACTTGATTAAACACTCTTGTTTCTATTTTTTCTTACCTCAACTTTGCTTGAGCTGAAATATCTGTCTTCTCTGTGTCTGAGCCTCAGCAGGTGAATAGCTCTGGAGAAAGCTGTACTTAAGGGAAGCTGATTGCATGCTAGCTGCATGATCAGCCACTGCAAACAGTCCTCACACGTCTCTGCTCAACTTGCCCTCAGTTGAGCCACAACAAATATCTCAGACCTTGTCTGCCACCTGCGGACCTCTGACTCTTCCCTAAACCTCCTTCACTCTCAGCATAGGCTCTCACTTCCGACTGCACCCAGACACGAAACAGAAACATCAGAAGAAGATGGTCTATGTTACAGCCACTAAACCCCAAAGCCTACTTGTGCCGGAACCCACATTCACTTGTTCTGTTTATGTTAGCAGATCGTACTTGGCCCCAGCCTCTCGGAGACTTGCCCTATCAATTAACCCTTCTTTTTCTTGTAGTTCCCCTCTGCCCTGGAATTGGAGTAGTGGTGGAGCTGGGTCTCAGGTGGACAAACAGGCTGCCGTTTGCAGCTGACTTTTGCTGGATGTAAATTCAGCGGGCCTTCATGAGGGACATGGGAGGGAGTTGGTTCTCTGTCCTTGGATTTTGAAATTAAGACAGAAATTTACTTTCTTGATGTGGAGGGTAAAATAGATTCCTTGGCCCGTCTCATGACTTAAATGCACATAGCAGGCAGTCCTGAGTCCTGTCACAGGAGAGGCGCCCTCAGGAAAGGAGGGGGACGTAGTGTCGCAGCACTGGGAGCAAGGCCATCCTGACTGCATGTCAGTGTGCTGTGCGGGTCGTGGGTGTTGAGTGAAATGGAGTTACGCACCAATTCTTTCTCACTGCAATTGATGTATAATTCACATACCGTGAAATTCTTCCTTTTCAAGCACGCAGCACATTTCCCCTCATCCTTACACAACTGCTCCATATGGATTTGCCTTTGGAAATTTCACGTAAACAGTGTCACATAACACATGGCCTGTCTTGCTCTTAGGGTTATGCGTTCAAGATTTAGTTCTTTTTAGCACAGGTCAGTATTTCCTTCCTTCCACTGTTGAATAATTTTCTCTTTCATGAATATGTCACATTTTGCTTCTCCACTCATCAGCTAACGTACATTTAGGTGACACCGTTATGATCACTGGTGGACACGTTTTTACGTAGACCTCTTTTTGCATTTCTCTTCGGTACATAGCTAGGAGTGGACTTGCTGATCACATGCCAAATGCTGTTATCTCTTTAACTGTCTGACTGCTTTTCCAAAGCAGTCATGACATTTGGGAGTCCCACTTGCACTATTCGAGACAATATTTGTAAGTCAAAGGGACCCTCGAGTTACAACTGACCTGACATACAAACAACTTGGGTTACGACCAGAATTTTAGTTTTAATGTACAGCCAAAGTCTTGAGTTAGAGTGCGGTGCTGGCCACTTGTGCTTCCAGGTGGGCTCAGATACACATTTAACCCTTAAAGACTTCTGGAAGGAGAGGACAACACCTTTTCCTGTGCAGGGTCCTTGATGACTCCCCGGCCTGTGTACTGGAGAGGGGGGCCTGAGCCTTGGACTGGCCACGTGAGTTATAACCAGCCCTAGGGAACGAGTTGAGTTCATAAGCCAAAGGTCTGCTGTGAGAGACTTGCTTCTACAATATCAAATGAACTGCTAGAACTTAAAAAAACAACTCGTTGAGGTAAAAATGCCTGAAGAACCTGTATAGAAATTTCTCTAAAGATAGTTTTCAGGTGGTTCTCGAAGCATTGGGAAAAGCGCACAATATCAGTAGTTATAGGGAAATGCATATCGAAACTAAAATAAGACACCATACACACACACACACACCCCCAGTGGAAAGACTGAAATCAAAAAGATATGCAATTATCTCAAGTCACCCTCAAAAATCGGATAAGCGCCTTAAAAAGTTTCCTGCAAAGAAACAGGATTGAAGCTAATACTAACAATTCAAGCATAAAGGAATGACAAGAAAATGGCACCACTAGCACATCAAAGTGTCTTGGAACAAGCCCTTTGTAAGCGACATGACAAGATAATCAGATGTGACAAAAAATCATGACGACAATAAGAAATGTGATATTTCATCAGAAATATTCACGCCAAACCCTGCATTAAACGTGAATTATGCCTTCAGAAATTAGCGAAATTGCAGGGTAACTCTCAGGATTTGTAAAATATTTATAAGGTTTACTTGGCTGATCTTTAGGCGATACATATTTAGAATTCAAGCCTTAACTATGGGATGCATTATGCTAACAACAGAGAATGTGTGGTCGTGCACTCACACTGTTTGTGTGTATACGTAGTCACAGATTGAGGCTGAATGATCAAGAAATTTAACTGGTGGGATAAGCAATCAAAAAACATGCGAAGGTTATTGATTTACAGTGCAAACCTAGATGTGTGTCCTTCCTAAAGTGCCTACTGGCTGGTTGACTTTGGACAATTTACTCAGCCTTTCTCTACATAGTTGCTCATCTGAAAAGCAAAACTATGAATAACACCTACTTCACGGAATTATTGCAAGGGTTACAAAATATGAAGCACACTACACGTTGCAGTGACAGTGTGCATTGTGTGCGGTGCTGCTGCAGCTGAGTCCGTCCTATTAGAGGGAAGGAGCACCAGGAAAGGAGCACCTTGCATTAGCAAACTAGAATCAAACATGAGACCCCACTGATCTCCGGCCCAGCTCCGCCCTGGCCCCCCGCGGTCCTTTGTTTTCATCTTCTCTAAAGCTCTCCCATCTCCCCTGCACCCACTGGCGCTGCTTCTCATGGCCACATGGCACTAATCAGATGATTTTATAACCAAAAGATCTTATTTCTAATAGAATTCAGCTTTCCTCCAGGGTCAACACGCTCGAATCACAGCCAGCTCTTAAAATAACAATTGTTTTCCTCCTGCCATAAATGAACAAATGAATAATTGAATGAGTGAGCCATCTTCTCTCCCTGCTGAAAGACCTCGGGGCCTCCTTTCCAATCAAATAAGCAGCACACTGTGACCTCTCAAGTCCCCTGGGAGCTGCCCTTCATTCTGTCACTGCAGGCTAATTTGACTTTCTTAAACTCTTCACGTCACTCAGGGAGTTGGTGCCAGCCGGATGCGGGGAGTCCGGGAGCTGGCAATTGGCCTTGTTTAGTTTCCAGAGGAGAGAGCAGCTGGACTTAGCAACTTAGTGACGCGAGCTGTTTCTCAGGGTGACAGACACGATTCTTCATGAAGAAGAAGTGCACTTTTCTGGATTTTAGTTGGCAAAACGAGCAGATTAGGTGGAGAACGTTGCACACCTCATATGAGTGCATTGCGGCCCCTTAGAATTGGAGGGAGAAGGATACGGCGAAACTCCACTGAATTCCATTATCCTAAAATAAAGCAGACACAGGGAGGCTCAGCCACTCAAAATTGGCCGCCCACGGTGATTATCCCTGGATGGGAGATTAGAGTAGTTGTTATTTCCATCTTTTGCCTTTTCACGCTTTTCAAAACCTACGTAAGTTTCATGTGCTGATGCTCTAATCAGTCACCATTTAATGTCAAGTGAAAAGCCCAGGATGTAACTTTGTACAGCCTGATCCTACTTTTGCATAAACATTGGCGTTCAGATAGAAGAAAAGGCCCGGAGGGAAAGGGGTCCAAGAAACTGGTGTTTTTCTCTGTGTGGTAGCGTGGTGGAGATTTTATTCATTTTCTCTATTCATTCTTTTCTATACTTTTTCTCTATTCATTTTCTCTATACTTTTTTTCTGTGTTGTGAATCTTAGACAATATGCACAACTTTTAACCAAGAAAAAGAAAACATTTAAAAATTAAATCTGAAAGCTTCTCTTTTGCTACCAAAATGACAATAAAATGAACCCCAGCCCTGCCCCTTACTCCCTGAACCCAGAGCCAATGAACCCAGAGCCAATGTCCTCCTCTGTGACTCTGACTCGAGTAGCTGTGTCCCTCACAGGTCAGGAACCAGTGGAGCCTACCAGACCTTCGCCACAGGGCAAAGCCCATGCGGGCGCAAGGGTTGAGCCATTCCGGGCTGAGGGCCTGCCCTGAGCCCACTACTGGCCACCAGGTGGGCTTTTGTCTGGCAAGGGGCTAGCCCTGCAAACCTTATCAACCGAGGAGGCAAGGTTTTACCACCCATCGATCTCCAGGTAGCCCTCTTGGCCCACCACTTCACTTCCCAGTTAAGGCACAAAAATAGGAGTGATGGGGAGAAAACTTCGGCACCTATCCTTCCACATGAACTTCTTACAACTAGCTGTACTTAAATACTCTTCCTTGTGCTTAATACTCTAAACAGGCTCCTGGCCCTGAACTCCCCTGTCTACCTGTAGTCTATCTAATTGTGCACCAGGCCATTTTTCTGTCTTGGGTATCAATAATTCTTCATGCACTGTTCTTTCCTATTGATATACATGCATGTGCTCATTTTCTCCAGATCAACAACATTTTCTCTCCATCCCATCCCCTGCCAGGTACTGCTCCATTTTTTGCTGTCACTAGTGTCGTTGGTGCCCCCTATCTAACTATCTAAAACATCTCACCTCAAATTTTTTCTCGAATGTTCTCCAGTCAGTCCTTGTTCCCACACCAACACACACACACACACACACATACACACCCTGTTGGAAATGCTCTTGACAAGATCAATAATGACCTCCATATCACTAAATCTATTGATTAAACCGTAGTGTTTATCTTACATGACTTAGCAGTGGCATTCGTCACTGTTAATCACTGCCTCGTCCTTGATACACTTTCTAATTCAGTTTCCAAGTTACCATGCAGCCTTCGTTGTCCCACTACCCTATTGATGGCTCAATCTCCTTGGCTTATTTCTCACTCTCCAGCATGAACTGTTACAGTGTAGACATGGGAGAAGTAGTTTCTGCATTTTCTCAGCAGTTCACCTTCTCTTTCAAACTGTCCACCTGCGTGTACAGTCACCTGCTGAATATCAACACCTCCAGCTTTAACTGACATCTCAAACTCAAGATGCCCAAAACTGGTGAACTTCCACTACTCTGGATTAACACCCACAGTTTGCTCTGTCCACAGCTTTTCTCTCCCTCTCTCACATTCCATACATGATCCTTGAAGAAATGTTCCTGCACGTAACTTTAAAATATATCCAGTATGCTATTCATTCCTAACAGCTATGTTGCTGCTACTGTAGTCCAAGCCTCCATCACCCTCTTCCGGGACTGACACACTGTCCTCCTGCTGAATGTACTCTTCTGGGTCCACTCTACCCGTCTAAGGTCTCTACTCATCATAGTCAGAGTGACATTTAGGACACTAAGTGCCAGCTTTCAGCTGTGATCAGGTTAACTGGTATTAAACAAGCAATGTAGTTATCAACTATATAGAATATCTGAGATAACTTTTCAGGCTTCAGAGAACAGGAAACACAAGACTGATACCTTAGATAAAGAAAGCCCACATGGCAAGCCTTGCTTTCACCTAACTCTCTTGCCTATAGCAACTTTTCCCATCACAGTGAGCTAGGATCAGGATCGAGACAAGAGCTGGCACTTCCACAGAGTGACCAGGCAGGACACAGACATTAAGGGGATTGGACCTGGCTGAAATCTGTGGAACCAGGTACTAGAGAGGGAGTATTTGCAAAGAGTACAGTACCCCAGAAACTCACGTGAAGGGCCCTCTTATTAGTCCTCAGGTAGAGGTCGGCTGCATATAACCAAGATATTTCCTGAGGGTCAGCAAGAAAATTACCTAGAGATCAAAATTAGAACAAAGATACTGCAGTCTGAGCAATTCTGCTGGGCATTAGAGCCCTGCTTAGTTAGCAAGGTGAGATCTCAGTAACGTCTTGCTAACAGCCAGGTGTTAACACCCATGCGTGTGTAAGTGAGATACAAAGTTGAATGTAATGAGTGCAAAAACTCACACCCTTTGGGTGATGCCCACTCTAGCTCCTCCAAAACCAAATCTCAAAGTAATATTTGATAAATTTTGCAGGATAGAAAATGTTTGAAGGCTGAGTCCCAAGTTACAGAGTCATTTTAAATATCTTTGGTTTCCACAGATCCTCCTAACCAAGGCATGCCTGTGCCGGAAAGCCAAACAAGTTCGGTGTGACCAGCCAGGCAACCGGAACAAAATTAACTGTCTTCAAATGAAATAATGGATTTTAAAGACCCTGCAGTGCATTGATGTCTCTTATACAATTAAAACTGATTGGATATGCAAAGAAACCGGGACATGCGACCCAGAGTCCAGAACACAGCCAGAGATCACCCAATGACAAATGCATTCAAAGAATTAGAGGAAATATGATTTTAAGCAACAAACAAGTAGAAAATCTCACTATGCAGTATTACTGGGGAAAATAGAAAGAAACAAATAAAAATTCTAAAACTGAAAAGTAACCATGAAGACAAATCAATAGAAATTATCCAATATAAAGAAATGAGAGGAGAAAATTATTAAAGAAAAAGAGACTCAGGGATCTTAGAGGACAGGGAGAAGTGTTCTAAAGCACATAAGTTTAGTTTCATTAAAAGCAATTGCTATGAGGTCAAAAATATTTTTCTCAAATATGTTATAAATAAGTAGGCAATTTTTCAGGAATACATGCATAGGTGGATATATAAACAGATATAAATATAAGTGAATGCAGCTAGAAATGTAGCTCAGTAATAAATTATTTCCCTATTGCCTGGATTGTGAAGTCCTGAATTCCATCTCTAGGTCCACTGCAGAGAAAAAGAGAGAGAAAGGCAGAAAGACAGAGGTATACAAGTGCATATGTGTATGTATGTGTACCACAAAAATATAAATATTTCTACACATATATAGAGAGAAAGAAAGCAGAGAGATAGAAAGTTATTCAAAATATATCAGCCAAATATCAAGTTAAAGAAATAATAGATCTTACACAGAATTGAAGATTATAGAGTTACTCCCTTGGTGACTGACAAAGCAAGCAGACAAAATTCAGTGAAGTCCTTAATAACAGCATTTAAAAGTATTATGATTCTCCACTACAGGCTGTATATTACTCTCTAGTTATTTATCTTTTTGAGACAGTGTCTCCCTACGCAGTTCAGGCTGGCATTGATCTCACTTTGTAGCCCATGCTGGTCTCGAACTCGCAATGATCCTCCTGCCTCAGCCTCCTGAGTGCTGAGATTAGAGGTGTGCACCACCATGCCCAGGGTATACCTGCTTTTAGACAGAGGAATGAAGCAATAAGAATTAAAAAGCATACATGTTTGAAAGGAAGATGGAAAATCATCTTTATCACAAACATGTTGCTCACGAATAATTTAACTGCATTCAAAACACATTCTAAAGCATCTTGCTCATGCACCAACAAAATCCACTTGAATTCAAAAACGAATTTGACAAAATGCCAAGATACATGATTAATATGTGGAGATTGTATTTCTATATGGTAACAGCAAGCAATTAGAAATAAATATTAAGTACCTTCACCAGTAACATAAAATTATGTATCACTTAGGGTTAAGTGCAACAAAAATGGTGGTAAACTTCCACACTAAAAAGACTCCTGAATTCAGAAGTTTGAGATTATATAAATGGAGTGAAGTGCCACGCATCTGGATTGAAAGACGGTGTTATAAAGATGTTCATTACTCTAAATGCATCTCCACATTTAACACTACTCCACAAAATTTTTCCAGTAGGTTCTCTTTTTTTTTAACAAAAATTGCTTAGTTGATTTGAAAAGCTTTAGAAACTGTAGAAAATATTCATAAACTTGAGACAGGCAAAGATTTCTTTCCCAAGATAAAAAAGTCACTATCCATAGAAGGAGAAAAATGTGGCTTGTGATTGATCAAAATTAAAATCTTTCCACAAAGAAAAACAGAGATTTGAAGCCTACATTAGTCAAGGGTAGTCAAGGCAGTGTATAAATGTCATGAGGATTGACGACACAGAGATCAACGGAACAAAATTAAGAGTCCAGAAATAGATCTACACTTAAAACAGTCATTTGATTTTCATGAAGGTTTCAAAGCAAACTAAGGGAACAATAAAAAAAAAACTTTTGAACACACAGTGCTGGAACAATGGATATTTATATTGAAAAAACATACCTCTACTCCTACCACATGGTATAAACCAACATTAATTCAAGATGCAATTATATAAAAACATAAAAGCTAAAATCCTAAGGCTTTTAATGAAAAATAAAAAATGTCTTGAGAACTGGAGATAGGCAAATGTTTCTTAGGCAACGGAAGTCAATGACATAAGTGAAAGAATAAAATAGACTTAAAAGTTAAAACCCTTGCTTGTACTAACATAACTTTAATAGAGTGAATGGCAAGTCAGAAGTTGGAAAAAGAATGTTCCCAGTACATGCATCTGGAAAAAGAATGTTTTTGGAATAAATACCTACAAATTAATAGGAAAATGAGGAAAAAACTCACAGTAAACACGGATAAAATACTTTAAAAAACAATTCACAACAGAAAAACATATAAATGGCAAAAAACACATGCAAAAGTATTCGACATCATTAGTTATCAGGGAAATGCACAATTAAACCAAAGGGAACTATTACAAAATCCATATCAGAAAGGCTAAAATGAAAAATGACCATGGAAGCAACTGGTGCTATTGTCCATTATGGTCAGAATGTAAAATGCTAAGAGCACTGTGGAAAAGGCCTAGAAATTTTCAATAGTTATGTTTATAGTTAGAAACATGTTCTTACCATATGACCCAAGTATTTTAAGATGTGTACAAGAATGTGCATAGTAGGGATTTTATTGGTACATGTTTGTGATCCATAATGAATATAACTAATACCTTGGTTCACAAACACTTCTGTTTGCAAATAATTTGGTTGGCAAACAAATGTGTTCGGCAAAATTTTGCTTTCATTTGCAAACTCCACGTAGTGTGACAAATAGATCATGACCGTCTTTCCCACACAAACCCAAAGCAGCCATTTTCCCCAAAATTGTAAGACAAATTAAATTAGTAAACCGAGGCACTACTGCAAGTTTATTGAGGGGAGGTGGTACATGTACTGACATAATTTTCTTCTTTTTTCCATCCACTTCTCCTTCCTTCATATTCCCCCATCCACCTTTTGGTCATCTTTCCATTTTCAAAAGAGCTCTCTCCCTGTTTCCTGCTATCTAACTTTTATTTTACTATTTATTTATAGTTTGAGTTTCTCATGTAAGACAAGGCATATGATATTTAAGTTTGGGTGTCTGGTTTAACACGATAGCTTTTTTATAATACTCAAAAATGGGCAAAAAGAAGACCATAAATTGACAAGCTGGAGGATGAATAATTAAAATGCAAATCCAATGGAAGCCTATTTACCAATAAGAAGACAATATTGACAGAAACCAAAAATAGTAAGTCTCAAAAATATAGTAAAGCAAAGTAATGACAACTAAGCAAAAGCAAATGTACACAACAAAAAACAAGCTGTGTGATTCCATTTATATGAAGCTCTTGACCAAGCCACAAATTACTCAGGAAAGTGCTAGCACATGCTAGCACCTTCCTCGGTGCAGATACTCCCAACCTGACTCACCCTTGTCTGTTTTCAGTAGTGTCGCTACTTCCTAGATGATGTCCTGTGGCCAGAATTTAATTTGTACACACACGCACACACATTCCTATCATTCACAGCACGCCCCGCCACCTTCTCGTCTTTGCCTTATCCCCTTAGCATCATGGCTGCTTTGACATAGTACGTATTTTACGTGTCACGTTGTCAGTCACTGGCGGCACCCCTGTGAGAATGTGAGGCTCGCACGTCACCATTTTTTTTCATGTTTTTCTCATTGCTGAGCTGCCAAAGCCTACTAAAATGCTTGGAATGTACCAGGTTCTCAGCAAAAATTTGTTGACTAAAGACATCATTCTCAGGCTGATGTGAGGCTCTCCCTTTGCGGCGGACTGTGAGGGGGGACACTTGGCAAACGTCCTGTCCTCACAGATTTGTTATGTGTAGCAGGAGCTGGCTTTTTGTGTGACATACAGCAGGTCCCAGCAGCTCCGCAGGCTTTTCCCCCAGAATGTGGGGGGGACTTTGGGAGCTGCGTCCTATTTGGAACCCATCTTTAAGGTTAATACTTCAAACCCAGAGTTTCTCAAATTTATGAAGCATAAATTTGAGAAAGATGATTGTTACACAGTGTCCCTGGGTCTGGAGGATAGGAAGGACCCTCCTCATGGGGGCACTTTGGGGTTTAAACCTAGCCTGCTAGGTTTCCCTGACCCCAGGAAGTTAGTCTGCACTGCTACACTTGTGATTCTTTGGAAAGGAGCCGGGCTGTGAGCTCTGGTGCAGTAAGGGATGGTGTGGCAGATAGTGCCCTGTTCAGAGAATGCAGCCTGGCAGATGGAGGGGGCAGAGCTTGGCACCAGGCCTCAAATGGCAGGAGGGGGAATAGTAGTCTGGTGGCAAAGGGGCATTCTCCCGACAGTTGGCCTTTGCTCCACTGTTCTCACCTCCAAGAGCACTTCGAAACCTCCTCTTCCCCTCTCACAGCCTGAAGCAGTTGGAGAAAATGGCAAAGCCTGTGAAAGACCTTTGGATCCTGGACAGAGTCAGAAGTGCTGTGCTTCTCAATGGACCAGTGTAGGCAGATGTTGAGCGAAGAAGGTATTGCATAAGTTAGAATCTGAAGGTTGGGTTTAAACCAGAGCTCAGGCATTCTGGCCTGAAGCCTTGGGCAAAGCCACGTTCCTATACCAAGTTCCAGGTTCCTCATCTGTAAAATGGGATTCTCACAGCAGCGCACCAGGCCTACATTAAACTTAACGTGACAATTAAAAAAATATGCATCTGGGAGGCATTTTAGAAACTTCGAAGATCTGTACCAGTCTCTGCAGCTACTGTTGGCAGATTATTGCAGACAAACACTGACTCTGGAGTAGCTGGCCAAGCAGAGGAACTGGGTGTGTTTGACAGCAGAAACAACAGCCTTCCGCCTCACTTGATCCTGGCAGAGGCAAGTGTCTGGCTCTCCTGAGCCACCTACAGCAAAATCCTCTTCTCCGGGTCTAATGCACCAAATATTCAAGGCAGGCCCGGGAGTCTGCATTTTTAACCATCTCCAGTACTTTCCTCCGCAGACATTTTACTAAAGCGCTGGTTTCTGCAGGGGTTGACCTGTCACACAGATCATTTTGCTACACTGCTCATGATAAACCATCTGAGAACTCCCCAGTTTGTTTGCCAGATGACAGATTTAGGTGAAAGTATTCAGAACTATTTGCCAAATGTTGCTGAGTCACCTGTATGATCTTTGTCACACCTCTCCTTAGAAAGTCACAGTTGATAAGTTCTTACTGGGAGTGGTCAAAGACAAAAAAAAAGTCTTTGTTTCTTTGTCTTTCAAAATCTATTGCCAGCTAACATTTCCCACATGTACAGGTTTAATGTCAATGGGGCCAGGGGACCAGGAGGGCTGTTACTTCCTAGAGGGCTGGGGAGAGGTACTAGGTATGGTGCTATTATGAAATTTTTTGTAGATGCAGAACAGCCAGCAATTTTGACTCAGATGGTTAGCAGAATAGAGTCAAACACATTGTCATGTGTGGCTCCTTGGTAGAGGCCCCAAATGACTAGATGTAGCTCCAGGGTCTTTACTTAGCAACTCTTCTAAGCTTGCCGACAAGAAAAAAAATTGGTGGAAGGAAATTTTTTGTACAAAATCTATAGACATAACAAATAATTTCCATCAAGTCAGATTTTCTGTTTAGGTCTGAGCGAGGGCAGTAAATAGACAAGAGCCTAGTTAACACTCTCATCTTGTTCGGTGATAGACACATTCTTTGCTCTCTCTGGGAGTTAGTGTTGCTGTTGTTACACCAGCAGGTCCAGATTCTGCAGGTCAGTAGTGAAATTCTCTGATTCCTTCGGAGCTGCTGAGTCAGGGGCAGGCCTGTTCTGGCCTCCAGGGGCAGCTTTCTAAGGAGATTGAGTAACCCTCATAAGCTGACCTCATTTGCCCCTAAAAAAGCTCACAAGTATTTGTTTGGTTTCTTTTCTATCTCCCCAAATGTCCTGATATAAAGTGAGATTTTCTTGAAATTTAAAACAGCCTAAAGAATTTGGAGCCAGCCTTTGCCCTTGGGCATTCCTATCACCAAGGAGCATTTTCTGGAAGGTGCTCCCTCTTAAAGGCCTGCTCCCACCTGAATCGGGACTGTGGAGGATACAAATTTTAGCATCCCAGAGACACAGTGGACCTGGGAGCCTGTTCAATGTGTCTGGGGTGTTTGACAAGCGCTATAATATCAGAGCTGGGGGACTGGGGATTTGGCTCAGCAGCATAAGCGCCTGCCTTGAGCTGGGCCTGGGTCCTTTCCATTTCCTTTCGTTTTCTCTCCCTGATGCTCTCCTTCAAGAGTAACTTCCCTTGAAGGACAGTGCGTTAGCTACACTTCTTGTTGCTGAGACAAAATACCTGACGCCAAAACTCAAAGGAGGAAAGGCTTATTGCAGCTCACAGCTTGTAGGGATTTCAGTCTGTAGTCAGCTGGCTTCAAGGCAGGGTGGCATGGCAGAGGGGCATCATGGAGGAGAAACAGTCCATGGTGTGGCAGGCAGAAGGCAGTAGCAGCAAGCCTGCCTTACTTCCGCCCCTTTATATTCTATGCAAGGTGTAAGCCTATTGATTGCTGCCACTCACACTCGGGAGGGTCTTCTATTATCCACAGCCTTGATCCACATTCACACACCCGGATCCAGCCACCTTCAAAACTCGCCACCTGTGACTGTGCCAAGCTTTGGGGGACAGCTAGATATGAGCCATAATAGATGACTACCAGGAAGTGCCACAGGTAGACACTTTTGAATGAGGTCGGATAACAAGGTGATGATCATAAATCTTGAGGTAATTGCTGACTTCTTCCTAGGGTTTTGTTAAATGTAAACTTCAAAATTTCAGATTTTCAGTTGATGAGAGAACACAAAAACTGAAGCGCTCCAATCTCTTGTATTAGCTACACTACCAAGAAAACTAATAATAGAACAAGTAAAGGTAAGGGTGTGTACAAATATGCATGCATATTTTCCTTCCATATAAGTCTCCATGTCCATGTTGTCTCTTTCCTCTCGCCTAGACATGCCATCCTTTATATGATTCAAAGCTGCTGCTACCACAAAAGGATTTCTGCCTGAAAGAAGGAAAAGAGCACAGCTACTCTCTCAAGGCCTGGCCAAGAAGGAGACCATATTACATCTGCTTGTAATTTATTGGCAAGAATAGTTATATATTCAGAAAATGGGGGAAATGTGTTCTCTCATAATGTTATTATAGTGGAAGAATCAGGACATAAGTTTCTCTGGGGAATAAAGTGTTCATTGCAATTCCTCTGTCTCTCCAGCTCAATGTCTGAGTGTGCCCCTCTTTACAAGCAGAAAGGACAGTCTCCACAGGGAAAACAACCCACTGCCTCATCCAGCTTCTGAAACCTCCATTCCCTAAAATCTCCAGTTGGCACGTTGGAGAACATATCTTTTTATGGTGGCTGGTTTAAGATTTAGCCAGTCAAGAAACCTGGAACAATTGAGAAGTCTGGAAGAGCAGGATTGTGGTCTGTGCATCTGTATAACAGCTTTAGGGAGGTATAACTTACATACCATACACTCACCCACCCAAAGTTCACAATTCGGTATTAATATATTTGGGGACGTATGCAATCATAGCTACAGTGAATTTAGAGAATATTATCACCCCTGAAAGAAACCTGTACCCTTTACCTGTCACCCGTCCTTAACCTCACCATCCCATCCATCCCTAAACAATCTCTATCTACATTCTTTTTCTGCAAGTTAATTATTCTGAATATTTCTCATACATGATATCATATGCCTTTTTGTGATTAGCTTCTTTCACATTAATATGATGTTCCCAAGGTTCATGTACATGGTAGTATATAATAATACTTTATTGACTTCATGGCTGAATAATATTCCATTATAGAAAATAGCACATTGTTTATTCATTTTTCAGTTGATGGAAATTTGGATGGTTTTAATTTCTTTAGTCATAAATTTCCCTCAGAAACGTATAAATATCTTTATGGATTAGAAAACTCATTATTTAAAAAAATAAAAAAGAAAAAAGGAAAGCTCATTATTTTAATAATACTGTCTCAAAGTTGATTTATAGATGTAATACAATTTCAAATCTGATTTCCTGCAGGTATTTCATGTGTAAATTGACAATATGTTATATATATATATATATATATATATATACACACAAAACTATCACTAACAGGTATTGAATGTGTCATCAAGCTCTAATGATTCATATAATGTTATTGAATAGGGAGACCAGAAACAAATCTGTACCAACATTGTTATTTGGTTAATGACAATGGCGTCATTACAATGCTGGATCACTTTGATATCAATTTGGAAAAAATGAATTGATGTCTATATAAATCAATTATATATTTTTTTGATACTGGGAATTGAACGCAGGACCTCGTACCTGCCGGGTAGGTGCTGTGCCATTGAGCTAAATCCCCGGTCCTACGAATCAATTCTAGAAGGTAATGTATATGAATGAGAGAAATAAATTAGTTCTGGAGTTATAAATCTAAAAGCAAAAGATAAAAGTGCCAAATTTCTCAGAAAACTATATAGGACAATATTTTCATAGCATTAAGACAAGAAAATTATTTCAAAGGCTATAAAAATTCCATAGGGAACGAAGATATTTATATTTGATAATGAGTTCCTATATAGAACATGCAAAGAACTTTTCAAAATCAATGACAAAATGTAAGAAACCTAAGAAAAAGTAGGCAAAACACAAATTAATGAAAAAGAAGATACTCAAATGCCCTGCCTTCCCACACGCACATGGAGAATACAAAAGTGTAAAAAGGTGCTCAGTCTTCAGGGAAACGTAAGGTGAACGCACAATTTGGAGCTACTGCACTCCCAAGGCAGCGGTTAACCGACGACACAGTGTTAATGAGGATGTGGAACCACAAGAAGTGTTTTGTACATTCCTGCAAGGACGGAGTTCGGTACAGCCACTTCAGGAGACTGACTGAATATACACAGATTCTTTGACCCAGCAGTTCTGGCTCCTGAACTATAACAGGAAGAAATACACATGCGTATCGCCATGTGGAAGGATTTTCAGAACAGATTTACTCATAGTAACTCCCCTAATTGGAAGCATGGCAAATGCCCAGTAAAAGTCGATTTACTTTTTACTTTTTTAAAAATTACTTTTTAAAAAGTAATTTTAAAAGTGTATTTATAAGGTGTGATATTATGCAATATAAAAGAAGCAACTACTACTACACACAGCATGGAAGAAACTCCATAAACATTCTGGTTGGCAACAAAAGCCAGACACAGAAGAGCACACACGCCATATAGTCCATTTATACGAAAACCAAAGCAACAGTCACTGGGTGGTGACAGAAGGCACTGTTGTGTGGAAATGAGCGCCCCTTACAGGAGCGTGCTCGCTGAGCTGCACTCACAGGTCACCTTCGACTTCTTCCCCAATTGAACGTTTCCATGACAATTGTTTTAAAACGGAAAACGTGGTAGGCGCGGGTATATTGGCTTTCAGTTTTTCACTGTGGTTATAGACACAGTGCTTAAGTTTGCCTTACAGCTCCCTTAGTTTAATTTATTTTCCAGTGCCGGGAATTGAACTTACCATGGTCTAATTTTTGCCTGTGTCCTGTCCCTTCAATTTGCCAAGCATCCCATAACATTCTATTATGGGACTACAGAAGGCCAGTCTTGTCTCTGGTCACTCGGAATTACTGTACCTAAGTAACTACTTTTCCTAAACCGGGGCTCGCAACTCTGCAGTGCCCCTTTTCCCTTCCTTTTTTGATTGTAGGTCAAAGAAATTCTTGCCAGGGATCACCTCTTTTTAGTGCTCATCTAAAAGCTTACAGGAACAGCCAACACAAAGCTTTCTCTTTGCAATTACTTTCTCTGGAGCTATAATCTTAGTGGGCATTAGATTGCATTAACAGTTATTTCAGATGACAGTTTTTCCGTGCTTTGCCATGACATTAAAAGAGTCACTAGCTTTCAGGTTCATAGTATCAATATCTTTGTCCCTGCCAACTGCCTAGCTTGAGTTTACTATAATAGCGCTAATTCAAGACACAATCGCACTCCAGTTAGGATAAAGCTAAGCTGTTATAACTGAGACCCAACAAGATAACAAGGCAGTCTATTTCTCTCCCACTTAACAGGCGTGATGCGAAAAACCGTGCTTGGCAAGTGGGTCTTCCTCTTCAAAGTCACTTAGGAACCCAGGATCCCCTCAGTTGTTGCTTGGGTATTCATTATGATATTGATACTGACTTCCAACGTAAGTATGAGTGGCCACAATAGAAGAATTCCAGCTGGTTGGGAGGGGAGACAAGAGCAGGGCAAGGAGACACATGGGGGTCTTGGGGTTCAGGACAGGAAGCGTTCTACATCACTGTCACTTATATTCCATTAGCCATAATGTGGTCACATGACACTGTCGACCTGAAAAAGATTCTGAGGGATGTGGTTTAGGTGGACAGATGTGTGGCCAGGGATATTTTTGTTAATATAAAAGAAAAGGAAATAAGATTCAATTTCACTTTGCTTTCTGCATACATTAGAAGCTCGTCTGAACCTTTCACTTGAGTTAATACTCAATATATAGGTACCTGAGCAAGCAGTTCCCCAGTCTTCTACCATACCACGCTGCCCAAACTGCATGACGAGGCAGGTGAGGTGTGAATTTGGAGATTCCAAAGATATAGCAGTGGAACAAAGCCCAGAAAAGAGCTCTGCTTAACAGGTTGCAAGCACGAGTTTAGTACTTTAAACTCCTCAATCCAAGAACCTATAATTTTTTATTGTTTTACATGTTATCTTTTCTCCCTTTTAAAAGGCATCTGCTATCCTGACCTTGGCTCATTCCATACCCTTGTTTGCTTTGCTTTCTGCCCCTATCATTCTTAGGATTGGCTACAGTTTTCTCTTTGTCTTACAGCTTGATGTTGTGTTTCCAAAGGAAGTTTCCTGGGCAAAGCCAGACCTAGATATCGTCTGTACTTTCCACTCTTGCTTAACATGTGCTTTTTAATCCCGTAGCCTGTGTCTCTCACTCCCTGATACGTCCTTTTGTCTTTTCTCTTCCAGCTATGCTTATCAATCTCTTCAAATCTGGGTCCAAGACACACTTTTGTACAAAATTGTCTCTGTTCACTCAATGTTCATGCTCACAAACTGTTTATGTGGCCACCACAGATCTCAGCAGTTCATGCTTCATAATAGTGGCCAGACAGTTGTTTCTACAGGTAAGGGATAGCTGGGCGTGGCAGTGTACATGTATAACCCCAGCATTCTGGGAAGCTGAGGCAGGAAGATTGAAAGTTTGAGCCCAGTTTAGTGACAATTTAGTGAGTTAATGAGACCCTATCTCAAAACAAAAATAAAAAGGCTGGGGATGTAGCTTACCGTGAAGGACCATGGGCTTAATCCCTAGTACCACCAAACAAACAAACAAACAAACAAAAAGCTAAATCTTGTGTTAGTTTGCTAGGTCTGCCATAACCAAATGCCACAGACAGGGTAACCTAAACAACAGATATATTTTTTCTCATAATCAGAGAGTCTGTAAGTCCACGGTCAAGGTGTCTGCATGCTTAGTTTCTTCTGCGTCTGCTCTCCCTGGCTGGTAGATGGCTGTCTTTCCCCTATATCTTCACATGGTCTTCCCTCTGTGTCTGTCTGTGCCTTACTGTGTTCCTTTGTGAAGGGCCTCAGTGACACTGCTCAGACAACTTCACAAAAGGAGGGAGAACCTTTGGGCAAGTGTGTTTGGGCCCTAATGATCTTATTTCCTGGAATTACCTCTTCAAAGACCCTATCTACACAGTCACATCCTACGATACGGGAGTGAGGACTTCAATATCTGAAATTTTGGAGAACCCTATTCATCCCCTAATGCCATTAGTATGCTCAAAATCTCCTTAGTGGTCTCTTGTCACATTCAGAGGGGAAACCAACATCCTTGCACTGGCAGCACAGCCAGCTCAGCTTCTGGTTCCTCTCACCTTGCTAGTTAGCTCTCCCACCATCTTGCCCAGGCCTACTCTGCTCAGCCACACTGCATACGCTCAGTGTCCTTAGCTTCTGTGTATTTCCCCTTCTTCCTGTAGTGTTTCACCCTCAGATATCCATATGGCTTATTCCCTCCCTTCTGTTCCTTTATCAGTCTTGACATCCTATTAAAAATAATGACCTGTACTCTAAGCACTAAGTCACCCTCCTACCCACTTCATTTACCTTCCTGTCTTTCTCCATCTTCTCATCTATCATGTAAAGTGCCCCCTCCCACAGAACAAATGCTTCATGAAGCCCAGGACCTATTCTGCTTTGCTTACTTCTGTACCCCAGGTTCCAGAAGAATCCTTGACTTTGGTAAGGGCTTGGAAAATATTTACTGAAAGAATGAATAAGTTTTGCCTAATGAGACAGAGAGAGAGAGAGAGAGAGAGAGAGAGAGAGAGAGAGAGAGAGAGAATATGGCAGAGAAAAACCTTCAGAGCAATTGAAATTGTGATCATCAAGCCCAAATTCCACATTGCGAGCACTTTTCTATCAGAAACCAATCCCTCAGGGTCTCACACTGAGCCCACAGGCTTTAGTTTACCTAAAATTCTGTGAGCACATGTATCTAAATTCCAATCTCAAATGACTGAGAAATAGCCGAGAAAGTGGATTCATGCAAGGAGCGGGCGTGCTGTCAGTCATGACAAGTGGCAGTTGACAGATTAACAGCAAAGCGAAGGAAGAGACCCTGTAAAAAAAGATATGCAGACTCAAAAAGTGCATTTATCTGGGGCCATTTTCCATAACGTTAAAGAGACTATATCTAAGTAGGGACTGAAAAACAAATTAATAGTCAAAGACAGAATGTAAAGTTTCCAGGAAGTACCAGGAGTCATTAGAAAGAGGTTACACCTATCTGGTGTGTGTCTGGTTTCGCTAAGGTAGAAACATGCGCTGTATCTGGGGATGCATTTCCTTTCTAATATAGCTTAAATAGCACCATGTAAAACTAGAAGCAGTGAACTTCCTTTAGACGCTTTCATGCATATCTATGACTCCACAGGCTGGAAAAGGTTAGGTAACAAGCGGAGTTGCCCAGTGCAGTTCTGCTTTTCACCACTTTCTCCTCTGATTATTCAAAGGCCCAGCTTCCCATTTCCCTGGGGGCAGGAGCCAGCGTTCTCACGGCCTTCTTTGCTAGCCTCCAGGCTCCAATGCATCCCAACTGGAGGACGCTTGCTTTTTATATTTTCCTAGCTGCCTATCCACAAGACTCACCAGGAGAACTGTCCTCCAATCCACAAAGTTCTCATTTCTTTTTAAAATGCCCTGTGAACTTTCACTGAGTTTTGCTTGCCAATCAAGCAAAAACAACCATTCCTCTATGACCGGCTAGGTAAAAAAAAAAAAAAAAAACAGGCCTGAGAAAGAATGAGGAAATGTGATGGAATTCATTCCTCTGCTGTTAACACTTTCCAGGCACTGGGGCTCAGAACCCAAAGCCCAAGGGGCCTAACCCGAGGTCAAAGTTCAAGCTCCAAACAGGGAGGCCCAATGTGTGTGTGTGGAAAGTCAACTTCAAAGAATTCTGCAAGGCACAGTTTGCAGAGCTGTGACCCACACCATAAGGCAGAACCAATGAATTCAGGAGGAAGGCAGAGGAGAGGAGGCTGGAGTAGGTAGAGGACAGGAAGAGAGCTGAGGAAGGCGAACTTCCAGCATCCTCAGGACCAGGAGCCCAGACAAGGTGGCAAGGACAGTGGAATAATCAGTCTCACCCACGGATCATAATTCTGCAGGTCCAGCTGCAGTCGGCCCATGTCTGCTTGCACGACAGCTCCAGGATTCCTTTCTCTGCCAGCTCTTTGCTGCCTCTCAATAAAGGATCTAAGCAATCCCCATCCCTTCTACTTCTATGTTTGTTCAGCAGATATTTTTGTCCAAGGAACAGTGGGAAATATGTGTGTGTGTGACATTCAGTCCTGGAGGACCTGCATTCTAGCCCCAGCTCTGCTACTTCCTGGCTGTGCGTTAAGTAAGTCAAATAAATTCTTTGGGAAATGAGTTGCCTTAGTAGGTAAGTGGGAAAATAATATCTGCCTCCAAAAGGTAAGAGTTAAATAAAATCAGGAAGATGCGGGGGCTTTGCAAAACATGTCCTTCTCTACAAAATGATCCTGAATGTTAATAGGTCAACGTCTAAGATTTCTGTCCCAAACTCCAGCCCTGTCTATTACACTGTCTCCTGGAAATGTCCACGTGGACTCATAGTCAACAGAACTCAAACTGCAAAAACCTCTACTGCCATCACACGGCGTCCTGTCTCTTCTGAAGAGCGCATCTCAGTGAAGGGCACAGAGGCACTTGCGGGCTGAGCGTGAAAGCTAAAGGTGCCCATTGGCTGAACAGCCCCTTGCCATTCACATTCAGTTTATCACCAGCCACCAGTGCAATTAATAACCGGTGGGCTTTCAGCACTTTCTCTTCTCCCCCTGTGCACTAGCCCAGGTGAGATCCTCAATATTTGTGTCCTGGGATATTGCAATAGAAGAGATTCAGTGAACCCTGGGCTCCAATCAGTGCTTGCCATCACCACCACAGCCAAATGAACCATCCAGACACACAAATGTGACCGTGTCAGCCTCTTCTCCTTCTCCTCTTCACCTTGAAGGGCTCTTTACACACCTACCAGAGGGAAAAAAAAAGTCTCAGAACCTGGCAGAAGAAAGACACACCCCTTCCTGCCTGACCCTTGTAAGTAGCCAATGTGTCCACCATTCTTGACCACAACTCCCCTGGACACACCATATCTTCTCCAACTGTCATACCATTTTCCCACTCTGCTATCCCATAAACCTTAGTATGGAATCAGGTTTTTCCTGGAGTTAAGGGACTTTACAGTCTGTCTGACATCAGTACTCCACTAGCTAGCTTTCTTTCACTTTCAGCGATTACTTTCCTCAACCCAGACTTACACAGCAGGCAAAGTGCTAGCCAAATGGATGTGATGGCGCATGCCTGCAATGCCACCACTTTGGGAGGCTGAGGCAGGATTGAAACCCAGCCTGTACAACTTAGCAACACAGTGAAACCCTGTCTGAAAATTTATAAAGAATTTTAAAAGAGCTGAAGATACAGCCAGTGCACAGAAATGGGCAGTATCATCACCATATGACCTTAGGCATCTGTCCAAAGTTTGACACCCAGGAAAAGAATTAAGTACACTGTGCTGGTGACAAGACATCCCTGACAACATTGCTGAGTGGCTGAATTCAGCTGCCCAGCAGCCCAAGCGTGTCTGCACTTCCTGTTGGAAACACTTCTCGTTGTCTGAGTCAGTGTAAGGGTTTCATTATTTGCAGCAAAAAGCAGTGTAAATGATCCAACCCAGTAGCTGACTTGAGCAATAACGCAGCCTTAGTATACAAGGGAATTATCATCTTTCTCATATCAACAAACAAGCAAAAATAGAAACTGAGCCTCGGAAGAGGAAAGCAATTTTTCTTTTAAAGAATACCTTAACATGCTATGAGTAATTGCAGTAATTGGAGCAGAATTAATAACTATTGTAGTTTGGCTTAACAGATGAGTAAACCCTGGCCCTTGTAGTTCTGTCATTACACTGCTGGGAACTAGGAAAGCGGATTACCAAGTGCAGTTAGAGCCTTGGGCAGACTAACTGGAAATAGGCCCCAAGTGAAGCCCTAGGGGCCTTTGAGGAAGTGATAGGAGCCTTAGTGCTGACTGTGGGTGTCCCGATGAGCGTGATATCTGTAGCCGCGCAGCCGCAGTTACCACGAACCATCAGAAGAAGTAGTAGGGCACCGCGTCCCCTGCTCACTTCGCTTGGGAAAGTGAGTAATGAAGCTGTGGCGTGGAGAGCCACATGGCAGGGGTGGCAGACCATGACTCCCTGCGTGCACTCAGCACACAAGTGCTGGCGACAGGCTCTCTAATTTCAAGTTCAAACACTCTGTCCTGACCAATTCAGAGTTGAAAAGGATGGAAGATTTGATTGGCTCCTCTACTTCCTGCCAGAAAATCCTCCACTTTCCACAGCAAAGTACTTCTTTTTCCTATGAGCTTACCTAGGAGTGACCCAGGTGGCCTATGTGGAAGAAAGGAGAAGGGACTCTCAAGCAGGAAATGGCCGAAGCCCTCACAGCCCCTTCCTATGGCCCAACCTATTAGGAGAGGGAAACCTTCCGTGTTGTGGTTTTTCCATCAAATTTGCCATCACCGCCACAGCCAAATGAACAGTAAGAGTCCACCTCCAGCCCTGCAGAGCCCTTTCCACTTCACCGGAGGGCACACTGTCCTAATAACTTTGAGACTGAGACCCAACATGATTGTACTGACTACCTGTCGGGAACCAGAGAACTGCTCTTTCAGAGGTCTTTTGCCACGGAAGCCACATGCTTCCTTTGGGAGTTTGTGCACCCACTCGATTCTTTGGAATGAACCCCTTTCTTTGCAGAGCAGACTCCGGTGCAGCATAGAGCGCTCGAGCCAGCCTGGCCCTTCCCACTGTCTGCACTCGCCACAGCTGGGCCCAGCAGGCTTGAGGAGCCCACAGCTGATTTCCCACGGTATGGGAGGAGAATGCTTCGCATTACGTAGCTTACACGAGACCAGGGCACCAGGGAAACACCAGCAAAGGACTCTGGCCTTGCCCCCTTCATGTTTAAGGTGAGGGAGTGGGGCTGGTGATGGCGGGCAAGGAAAACACAGACTCCTCAGTGTAGCAACCGAGCACCGGGAGGCCTCCACGAGCATCGGGAGACCACCCTGCTCCCAGATGGGTGACGAATCTCTCGGCCCCATGAGGCCTTTTGGGAAAGTGATTCATGCAACTGTGCTGAAGAAGTCCAGGTCCTCGCAGTTACTCAAGCTCAGAAGCCCGGTCCCCTGGACTTCAGGCCTAGGAAACAGGCAAACCAGTAAAGCGTGGAGAATGTTTGGTGCAAAGTCCTGCGGCTCCGAAGGATGACTCATCTGCTTTTACCACCGCTTGAAATAAACAGCGATGGCTCGGCAGCCTCTCGGATATTAATAGCCTTGTCATTTTACCTTCCTCTCCCTCCCTTTATTCCACGCTGGAACCAGAGGGGGCAAAAGTGGTTTCGGCCGCTGCACAGAGAGCCCAAGAGGAACCCAAGATGTCTCCTGTCCTCTGACCAGTGTGACAGCACCTACCCCCAGTCATTCTTCTTTAGTCATTTGAGGGCACGCTACCAATTTTAATTCCTTTGTGGCACTTCATACTGGAAATGATGAGATATGGCTGCTTACCTGTGCGCTGTCTGCTTCCCTGGGTAAGAAAGTAAACTTCCTGCAGCCAGGAACTTTGGCCTGACCACTGTCTGCTAAAAAGAAGCGCACACGGTGGGTAGGTGCTGGGGCAAGGGCTGCGCAAAGGTGGGTAGTTCACAGTTCTGGACCACTCCTCCCGAGCCGAGCCCCCTTACAGACTTGAGGCTCCCAGCTTCACCTCAACCACTAAGCTTAAGGGGTTAAAAGGAACAAAATCCTGGCGATTTCAAGAGCCTGAGTCCTTGGGTCGAGGTCTCCACACTGTCCATAAAATAGGAAATATCTGTTAGTTTCTTCTCTGGGAGCATCAGCAGTGGCCCAGCTGCAAAGGAGACATGGCTGCTGTTCCCTCCATGTCATGTGAGCTACGAGGCGAGCCCTGGGCCTTTCACAGCTGCCTGTGCTCAGGAAGGGGGCCAGGGACCTTCCTCTCAGTTTTTTCAGCAGCCCATGTGTGCGGTCCATAATGACTGCATTCACCTGGAAGAGTTTGTACCTGTGCATCATGCATCTTAATTCTTTATTCCTCCCCTTCCCCGCTCTCCCTGCCCCTTCCATCTCTTGGTCCCCTTCCCTCTTGCAAAAGGTCTCCCTCCCTGTTTCCTATTAGCTGTCTTTTATTTTGCTCTTTACTGATGTTTTTTAGTTTCTCGTATAAGAGAAACCACGTGATCTTTAAACTCCTCCATCTCACTTGACATTATGGTTTCAAGGGTCATCCGTTTTCCTACAGACCACTCAAGCTTATCCTTCTTCGTGGGATAGTAGTACTCCATTGTGTGTAAGTGTCAGATTTTCCTGAATCATTCATCTGTTCGTGGGCAGAGAGGCCCCTTCCAAGATTTAACTATTATGAGTTGTGCTGTTATGAACATCGGTGTGCATAGCTTGCTGTAATGCAATGGTAACACTTTCAGAATGATACGCAGAAGGGGAATTAATAGACAAGGGTGAAAGATTATATCTGGAAGTCCATTTAGCTACGGATCTAAGCTAGAGCCCCCACTGACTCTATCAAATGGTGTGGAGGCAGTGTCTGTACTTCAGTACAGTGTCTATACTTGTACCCTGTATCTTCTTTGTAAATTACTCTGAGTAGGGAGGGAAGGAGACAGGGGTGCAGCTAATTATCTCCCTCAAACTGCACTCAGACCCAGCACTCCCAGCCCTGGCCCTCTGGTGTGCTCTCTTATACACCTTCCCCTGTCCTAGCGCCGTCCTGGCTTCTGCAGCCTCCCTGGCACTCTGATCATGCCTGCACCCCTCCACACCTTTCCAGGCTCCCACCGGCCTGCCCGCACCCTGCCCTAAGAGACAAGCGCCTCTGCTCTCCCGCCTCATCTCTGAACACTGACCACCACTACATCCCAGGGCAACTCTAGCTCCCCTCCGCCCGAGGGACTCGGCTCTGGATCAGCTAGGCACTTCTCATTCATCCAGCCTGCACGGCAGTCAGACGCCAGCTCAGGGCTGCTCGAAGGTTCCTTTTTTCCACATTCCACGCCCTCAGCACGTGGAGGTACGGTCAGCAGCTTCTCTCAGGCTGCTCTGAAGACTAGCTCACCTTCTCTTGCCCACTTGATGCCATCACACCAGAGTCCCCATCAACATGCACATTCTGGTGCCACTCCTGCGCAACCTTCAGGGTCTCCCACCTTGTCTAGCGACTGCCACATGTGTCTGTGCCTGCCATAGAAGCTTTTCTTCTCAACACTTTAATGGCCGATACATTGCCAACCAGCTGGTGAAAACTCAGCCTTAGCTACCTCTGTTCTCTTGTTGACCCCTCATGCTCTCTTTTCTCTGGCCCACTGTTCCATGCAACTGCTTGTGCCAAGCCCACCAATGGCTTTCCTGCTCGTTAAGCCAATGGGAACCATTAGTACACATCTTACTGACATGGGGTTGGAACCCCTGGCCTCTGAGATACACCCCCCCAGGGTTCAAGTTTAAGCTCTCTTCTGTCTTCCTCTGGGTAACTGCACCCAGTGTCCTTGCCACTGGACAAGGTCTCAGCAGGTCCCCAAAGTGGAGATGGAAACCTTGACCCACCCCACTCATGGGCCAGTTACTGGTACCCTGGCTCCCATCACAGGAAAACAATTTTCCAGATGCATCAGTAACAGGCACAAAGAATTTATTAGGCAGAATTTTATAAGCATGGTAGCCATTGATGATTTCCTATCATTTTGATTTGAAAGCCAATAATGCTTTTATTCTTGGTTTTGATTGGTTTTAGTCTCTTTTCAATTATTTGATTCCAATATGTATGAAGCTATGGACAGCAATTTTGAAGAAAACAAGAGACATTATGGCAGCCATTATTGATTTCCTAGTGTGTGGTCTTGAAAGCCCTGAAGGCCCACATTCTTGTGTTTTGGTTGCTTTTATACTATTTTGATTTGTATGAACTTACAGCGTGTGAAGGCATGGACAACTATTTCAAAGAAAACAAGAGACATATGGCAGTCACTGTTGATTTCCTGCTGTCTTTTTCTGAAACCCTGTGTTAATTGCATCGTTTTACCCTTCTCTGCTTTGCTCTGTTTTGTTTTATTCTCTTTAAAATAAAAATTTTTTTAAAAAGCATACACTCAAAGACATGGAGTGTGGATCCTTAAAAAGAAAGAGACATGCAAAGATTTCTGGAGCATATTTATGGGGATTTGGGAGTGGAGGCCTTTGGAATTTGTGAAACTTGGAGAGAGAGTATTCAATTTATAGACAAAAGTGAACTGGGTGTGACCCATTCATAGGTCACATCCACCACAGGTGACAGAGCAACAGTCCATCCCAAAGGGAAAAGCTCACTTTGCAGGCAAAAATGCTGTTCTATTCCCAGGTGAAAAAAGACCCATTTTTATGAGCCAAACGGAGTGGCCACAGTCTATCGTGTTTCTAAAGATCTTAGGAAGTTTGTAACTGGGTTTGCGTCCTGAAGCTGTAGCTGGTGTTAAAGGTACAATTTCAAACTTCCTCTTTCCCTTGTCTCCTTTTCACCCATCTTTATTTGTTCCTTCCTAACTCGTCCTGGCTTTGAATATCGCCCTTGTGCTACTGCCCCTCACTCTGCATCTCCTCCATGCCTCTCTTTTTCCTTGCAGACTGGCCAGATTCGCTGAGATCTAGAGTCCTGTTTTGTCCACACTATTTCTACTTTCTTGGGACATGTGCCCTTGCTCTATAGTGGACATCTGGGCTGAGACGTTGCTCTTTGGTCAGATACTCCTGTGCTGCCATTTAGCTGTTAATCAGCTAATAATAGTCATCGTAAGAGAGCAAGGTATTATTTTGAGTACTTCTATGTGCCAGAAGCCAAAAAATGCTTCTAATTGCCTGTGTTTTTGAATGCCATATGACACTGAAGCATTAAAATCCCTGTTTTCACATGGATGACATGGTGGTCACCTAACTCACACCTAGTGTGAGATCTGAGCTTTTAAATTGTGCCCTGTCTGCAGGGTTGCACAAGGCCCTGAGCATTACCACCTGCTGCCTCTGCTTGCAATGCCAGTCTCCCTGCCTGAAGCCTGGCTGGCCCCGGGCTGCCCTGTCACCCACTTCAGCAACACACAGCCCTTCTGAACGGCAGCTCTGATTGTATCACTCAACAACACACACAGCACAACACACGAGGCGTGACGCTCTGAGGGTGGTTATTCAATTTGATGATTTACAACAGAGGAAGCCATTGTTCCCTGCTATACTGATCAATGGGTGATTCGGCTTAGTTATGAAGTATGGCTGCTACACTGAGGTGTTTGTTTGTTTCCATCCAGTCTGAATAGCAGGTTGAAGAGTAACATGCCCGAAGTACAAATAGCCAGCGAGTAGGAAGTGCGTACGCACATACATACGGACACACGACTGGCTAAGAATGTGAACGTTCACGTCTAATGCGACAGTAGATGGTAAAGTGCAGAACACGGGGAACTTTCTCCAGGCAGCACCGAAAAGCTCTCCCTCCAACTCCTGCCTTCTTTATTTTGGTTCTGCCACCCTGATCACCCGCAAAGACCCTGCCAGCAGCTGTGGTGGACTGACAAGCGGTGGGCAGCTGGTACCCGGCTGTACTGCGTCAGCGTGGCACTGCTGTGGACGGCCCACCTGAGGACTGTGGCAACATAAACGGGAGAGGAAGAGGCAGTGTTGTTGTTGTTGTTGCTGTTGGTGTTGTTTGGTGCTGTTGGTTCTCCTGTTGCCTCGCTTCTCCTGGAGGGGCTTGTCAGGCTTCCTTCCTGATAGGAACTCAGCTGTTCTCATGTCAGAGGAGCTCAGGACCTTGTTGTCGCCGAGGCTGGCTGCGGTTCACATTGGGGGCGCGCTGGTCCTTACTTTAAGCGTCACTTCCTGGCCCGGAGGGGAAGATGTGTGCTGCTCAGTCTCCAGGAAAGGTTTGTCACACTGGCTTCCTGATATGAACTCTGCTGTTCTCATCGTCAGAGGAGCTCAGGACCTCGCCGTCACTGAGGATGGCTGTAGGACTCTTTTGGGGGAGCCCTGGTCCTCACCCTGAGTGTTGCTTCCTGGCTCCAGTGCAGATCGCTCAGCTGCTGCACAGCTCCTTCACCCCGCTGGCACAGACTTTCTAGCTCCCACCGCTGACCTTTGGGCCTTCCCAGCGCAGATCCGTGAAACAGACTTGCATGAGACATTGCTGTGGGCTCTAGGACTCCAGTTGGACTTGTGGGAGGCATTGTCATGGGCTCTAGGGTTTCAGCTGGACTCATGCAGGACATTGCCATGGGATCCAGGCCCTCAGCTGGATTTTTTAGAGGTCTTCTGTGTGTGGACAGATTTCCTGCACTTTTCGTGTTTGACTATTTGGGTGACTACTATAAAATAGTACTGTAAATTATGTGTCCTCTAGTAAATCGTTTTCCTTGCAAACCTGCCTACAGCAGCACCCCCTTCTCCTTTGCCTCCTTCCACACATCCTGGAATACGGCACTGGTCCTGTCAATTTGATGTCCCCAGAGGCTCTCTCCTGGGGTTCTTCCAGTCTCTCCTGCCCCACCACGTGGCTCCTGAAACAGTTCTGACCTGCAGTGTCCCTGGCCAATGCTCTTCCAAAACATGCCCGTGGTCCACAGGACGCCATGTAGCCTTACATCCCAGCTCCATCTCCGACAATATCCTTTGGGCAATTCCCTCCTTGCCCTTCCATGTCTGGTTTCAATATCCTGGGAGTGCCATCTCTGAGCTTCTGTCCCCCTGCATGCCCCTCCTCTTGCCCCTAGGGGCCCAGGTCCAGGGGAAGTGTCTTCCCAGAAGCTCTGTGACCCTCCTGACTTGTTGTACCTTGTATTAGTAGTTCCCAAGACAAGTTTCCCTCTCCTTAAAAAACACAGTGCCAAGACCATCTAAGTCTGGGCTGCGCATCCCTGCATCACCGAACACAAGGCCCGGTACAGATGAATGTGCAGCGAATGCCGGGAGAACTAAACATTCTGCGGCTTCCGTGAGTTTGCAGCGACCCTACAGATGAGATTTACAAGGAAGATGAGATTTACAAGGAAGACTGCGAAGTGCGATTAATCTCAACCTGCGCAGGGAGGGGGTGGCGCCTGGGAAGCTCTGATGAGGGAGCTGTAGGCACCAGCCTGTTTTGGCTGCCTGGGATTGAATCTGTCATTCAGGGAATGTAATCAGAGCCCACTGGTCCTTGGGCACTAGCCTTGACCTGGGGAACATAAGCAAATCAGATGTGCTTCTGTCTCTTAGAGCTCTAATGACAGTGGTGTGTGTGTGTGGGGCTGTACACCCACATTATAAGCACTTGGAATGCAAGCCTGGCCGCATTGCACACGCTTACCCCTTCCACAGCAGCACGGTGCAGGCCAGTGGGGGCAGCTGGATGGGCAGCCTTCTGTCTCCGGTGGGCACAGGAAGGTCCTGCGTTTCCTATTCCATGTTCTATGCATGACTGCCTGGAGCAAGACTTGTGACAGCACTTGCAGGGCTCAGGAAAGCCAGAAAACACGGGGGTTCCTTGTTCCACAAATATTAAGAAATGGGAGAGGGGGAGGGCGAGTGAGGGACACAAGAGGAAGGCGTTGAAAAAAGAATTCAGATGTGTTATGTACATGTACCGACTCCCCAGGGGGAAATAATAATTGTGTACTGCAGACGTGTACCAATAAAATAAATAATTAAAAATGAACACAGGGAGGCTGTCAAATTTGGTTAGCTTGTAGATGATGACTGAGAAAAAATATTAAAAAATTCAAGAGGGGGCTACCCATTCAGGATCTCCCTGGAAATGCAGAAGTTATTCTTCTGTTATTTCCAGTGAAACTCCCCTAACCACCAAAAAGAAAAACAGAGAGAAAGAAGGAAAGAAAGAAATTCGAGGGGCAGCAGCCTACACAGAGAAGCCTGGACGTGCCAGCAGTCACTTCTCTCCTGTACCACACTCTGCGGGGAGGCCCAGGTCCTGGTAGGTCCAGGAGAACAAGGACCCATGTGGCTGCAAACAAGCCAGTAACACATATTTGCTGGGTGCCCAGGATTTCTGTGAGTTTCAAGGAAGCGCTAGAAAAAGACAGCTGCATTCCACGCATGCGCCCCTGTGCCCATGTTCACCTGTGCCAGGGTCACCGAGCTGCGTGGAGGAGACTCACTGTAAAGGAGCTCACAAAGAAGTCCCCAGAAAATCAGCAGTCAGAGCAGTGCTGTGAAGATGACAAAGCAGAGCTAAGCGAGCCAGCGGGGAGGGTGTGGAGAGCACGTATTAGATTAGCGGAGAGGGAAGCCTCCCCAAGAGCGTCATAGGGGCCGCGAAGGACGTGGCTCTTTCTCCAGCAACAGGTAGGGTGGCCGCAGGTGCTGGCCAGCAGTATGTCGCAAATCTCAGCAGCGCCTTCCCCTCTGGCATGAGCCAGGAGGGTCCAGGCCAGGACGACCAGGTCCAAGGGTGCTGGAGACTCTTGACAGGTCCCCGCGGAAGGACAGCACTGCCCCTCCCGACTGACTCTGACTCTGGACCTCCTGGGTTCTGGAGTCACCTGCAGCCTTAATTTTTTTCAAGAAAGATGCCCCCCCCAGTCCTGCAGCCTCCAGCCCAGAGGTTCCCTCTGACACCTGGACCCCTGAGCAGAAGCTGATGAACCCTCTACGTCGGGCAGAGGCTTTTCTGTTGGGGGCCCTCCCTCTCTCCTAAATACACACTTGGGAAATGGGGCCGTGGACTAGCTCCACGCAGCGCTTCCTGGGGAGACTCCAGGGTCTCGCCTCTATCCTTGGTGCCAAGGAGGTGTTGGGCTGCCCAGCTTCCAGCAGGGGTGTGGGGTGAGAGCAGGGAGCAAGGAGGAGAAGTGGGGTGCAACAGGTGGTGTGGAGGGAGCCGGGGGCAGGCGGAGGGAACGGTGCGCCCGCCCCCACCCCGCCCGAGGGCTGCAGGGGATCGCAGTGGAGACTAAGTCCCGGCAGCCCCTGCCGCCAGCTTAGCCCTGGCCGCCCTCTCTCCGCTGCAGCGCCGGCCGCCTCTCCCCGCTCCCGCCCCTCCTCCGCCCCCCCGCCCCCCGCCCCCGGCTGTCTGGCTGCGCCGCAGTGGTGGTGGCGCAGGGCGGGGGGCCTTGGCGACAAGACTGCCTCCTCCTCCCCCTCCCGGTTGCCGCAGCGCTCGCGTCGTCTGAGATTTCCATCGAGGCTGGGGGGGCGGGCCCGGGGCGGGGCGCGCGCGGGAAGGGGCGGGGCTAGGGGAGGAGCGAAAGTTGGGGCGCCGCAAAAGCGGCCACCGCGCGCCGCGAGCAGCCAGACCGCGCGCCGCGACCTCCGCGCGGGTGGTCGCGCCGGTCCTCTGCGCGATGTTGTCCAAAGTTCTCTTAGTCCTCCTGAACATATTTCTCATCATCTACTCGAGGTGAGTGCCCACCGCGGGGCCCAAGGGAGCCGCGAACCGCCGGGAACCGCAGCCCCGCGTCCCTCGAGCGGCGCTCTCGCCGCGCCCCCGTCCTCCCGCGTCCCGTCGATGCGTGCCGGCCTCGACCGAGCTCTCTCTGGGTTGGGCTGGGACCCCTGAGGGGCAGCCCGGGAAGGAAAGCGGGACCTCTGTCCCCTGGACACTCCCGTCCCGACTCGGACCCCCAAGCACTGCGGCGCCAGGGAGCGCGAGCGCCTTCCCTCGCGAAGTCTTGCGCACCAAGAGGGGAGGTGGGCACCCTAGTCACCAGCCGGGATGGGATCGCGCTCTTGGGGTGGGGGGGAGCCCTGAGGGAGGTGGGCCGCGAGCTGGGGGGAGCCGAAGTGCGCCGCAAATGTTTGAGCGTTGCCTGCCTAAGTGGGTTCGCTCACGTTTTTTTTTTTTTTTTTTTTTTTTTT
>PVJX010021031.1:0-11022 GCA_004027295.1 Dolichotis patagonum
TTTGTTCTGTTTTGGTGCAGGAGCAGACTCAGTATTTCAACTAATTTGCTCTAATATTGAAGTCTGTCCCTCCATACCTCATTGCTGACTTTTATGCTCCCAAAGGCCATAGTTTAGTAATGCAGCAGGGATGCATCAAAAGTTAGTCATCTGTTCATCCTCCAGTTATCAGGTTGTGGATTTGAATAACTTAAAGAATATGCTGGGTTCCACATTATATGTATTTACACGTGTAACACATGTGTGAAAATTATCAGAATAAAAAACAAGAAAAAGGTAAGTAAAGTCAAGAGGCTATGAAAGATGAGTTTTCATTTGTGACTGCCTGAGAGCAATCATCATGACTGCTAGAACCGCCACATACCAATACACCACAACCTTATTCAGAAAGTGCTTCTTTAAGGACATCTGCATGACTACTGTGGGGTCAACCTTGGATGCACATCACTCTTGTTATTAGCCATTGTGATCAAAGAATATTGTTTCAAAATATCTGATGTAATCTTCCTTGGCTTCTTTTAAAAATTTCCCGTTGCCTCAACTTCTTTCTGTGCAATATGTATTCTCATTACACTGTTTTGAATAAATATCAATATTCTTTGGAAAATATTTCCTGTTATTTTCTTAATTTTGGTTGATGTGTCATATATATATTTATATCTCATGTATATCTCACATGTATCTTTTTCCCAACTAAAGACCAACATACATATTAATAAACCAAACTTTCATTTATCAAATCATATTATCTTGACACTTCATTATAAAATTAAAAATGTGCTCATTAAATATTCTTTGATCATGAGATTTAACACATCACATAGCAACAAATGCATAAACGACTATTAGGAAACAAATTTAATAATTTTATTAACATGTCATCTTAGTTCCTTTCCCGATTGCTGAGACACAATACCTGAAACCCTCATCCTTTTTTTTTATTTAAAGAAAAAAAGCAAATCAGAAAAAAAGGTAGAAATAATATAGAACTTCAAAAAAATTAATGCTAAGAAATCTCTAGTTGATAAATTACATATTGTCATCTTATAAATAGTTGTTCAAGTTACAAAATTAAAGCATAGAAAGTGGACCATCAAACAATGAGAGTGCAAACCGTTCTGTTCAATGATCAAACAAAAACTTAGTAATGTGGTTATCTATCTTACACACTTAAATATACATGCATTCTTTAGAGCACTTTCCTTCCCTTACCTTTCTTTTTTGCAATAGCTATGACACATTTTGGATCTTATTACTCCTACAGTTTTTATTACTTTTTACATTAGAGACACAATGTGATATTTATAAATATGATTCTTATTTATTTGACTTATGAGGATAGTCTCCAGTTGCCTCCATTTACCTATAAAGGCCTCAAGATCATCCTCTTTTATAGCTGAGTAATATTCCAATGTATAAAAATGCCACATCTTTATCATTCACTCTGTAGTTGATGGGCATTTTGGTTGTTTCCACAATTTAGCTATCACAAATTGTGCTGCTATGAACATGGGTACACATATATCACTGTGACATGATCTTTTCAATTTTTCTGGGAAAATATCCAGGAAGGGAATAGCTGGATTGAATGGAACTTCCAATCCTAGTCTTCTGAGGAATTTCCATACTGATTTCCATAGTGGCTTCACCAGTCTACACTCCCACCAACAGTGGTGAAGTGTTCCTTTTTCCCCACAGCCTCACCAACATTTCTTATCAGTTGACTTTTTGGTGGCATCAATGTTCATTGGTGAGATTGGTTATAGTTCTTCTTTTTGGGTAGGTCTTTCTCTGGTTTTGGTATGAGAGTAATACTTGCCTCCGGGAATGATTTAGGGAGGAATGCTTCCCTTTCAATTTCATTGAAGAGTTTAAGAAGTATTGGTGTCAAATCTCTAAATTTGTTATAGAATTCAGCCATGAATCCATCAGGACCTGGAGTTTTCTTTGTTGGTAGGTTTTTAATCATGTTTTCAATTTCAATAGCTGATATTAGGTTGTTCAAATTTGCTAAATCTTCTTGATTGAGTTTTGATAGTTCATATGTTCAAATGAAATCTGTTCATTTCCTCTGTTTTCCATCCTATATGAGTAGAGGTTTTCAAAGTAGGTATTCATGATCTTTTAAATTTTCATGGGATCTGTGGTAATTTCCTTCGTTTCAGCCCTTATTGCATGAATTTGGGTTTTTTCTTTCTTTTTCCTGATAAGGTTAGCAAGAGGTTTATAAATTTTGTTTATTCTCTCAAAAAACCAGCTGTTTGATTCTTTCTTTCTTTCTTTCTTTCTTTCTTTCTTTCTTTCTTTCTTTCTTTCCTTCCTTCCTTCCTTCCTTCCTTCCTTCTTTCTTTCTTTCTTTCTTTCTTTCTTTCTTTCTTTCTTTCTTTCATTCATTTCTATTGCATTAATTTCTGCTCTGACCTTTACAATTTCCTGTCTTCTGTGAGTTTTGGGTTTAATTTGCTCTTCTTTTTCAGGAAGCTTGAGATGTAGCATTAGTTTGTTTATTTGTGCTCATTCTGTTTTCTTGATATGACAATTTATTGCTATGTATTTCCCTGTTAAGACCACTTTCATTGCATTCCACAGATTATGGTATGTTGTTTCCATATTTTCATTGAGTTGTAAATATTGTTTTATTTCTTCTTTAATTTCATCTGTAACCCACTGGTTGTTCAGAACATTGTTATTTAAGTGCCATATATTTATGCAGGTTTTGCCATTTCTTTTGCCATTAATTTCCAATTTCAGTGCATTATGGTCAGATAATATGTATGGAATAATTTCAATCTCTTTGCATTTACTTAAGAACATTTTATGGGTTATTATATGATCTATTTTGGAGACTGTCCCATGTGCAGCTGAGAAAAATGTATATTTTGATGTGATTGGGTGGAATACTCTGTAAATATCTACTAAATCCATTTGCTCACAGGTATGATTCAGTTCTACTGTTTCTTTGCTAGGTTTTTGTCCAGTTGATCTACCTCTTTGTGACAATGGGTATTAAGATCCCATGTTATAGTTGTGTTCTTGTGTATTAGGTTTTTCATGTCCGTTAGTGTTTGTCTTATATAGTTGGGTGCTACTGTATTTGGTGCATATATACTTATAATTGTTAGTTCTACCTGTTGAATTTTTCCACTAACAGTATGTAGTGACCTTCTTTATCTCTTTTAATCATATTAGGTTTGAAGTTCACACTGTCTGCAAACAGAATAGTTACCCCTGCCTTTTTCTGGGTTCCTGTTGCATGGAATATTGTTTTCCATCCTTTGACTTTTAATCTATGAGTTTCCTTTTGAGTCAGATGTGTTTCTTGTATACAGCATATTGTGGGATCTTGTTTCTTGATCCATGCTGTCAACCTATTTCTTTTGATAGGTGAATTGAGGGCTTTTAGATTTATGGACATCACTGATATGTACTGGCTCAACTTTGCCATGTTATGTCCCAGTTGTTTGTTTTCTGCTTTTCCCCCTTGTTTAATTGCTTGTCTTGCCTGGTAGTTTCTTTCTGTTGTTGTTCTGGAAACTGTGGTCATTTTTATCTCTATGTAGTATGTCTTTCAATACTCTTTCTAGGTTTGGTTTGGTGGACATAAATTTCTTCAGTTGTTCTTTGATGTGGAAGTATCTCGTTTATCCATTATATTTGAAAGAAAGGTTTGTTGCGTACATTAATCTGGGTTGAAAGTTGTTTTGTTTCAGGGCTTGAAACACCTCAGTCCAAGTTTGTCTTGACTTGAGGATTTGTGTTGAAAAGTCTGCCATGATTCTAATGGGTTTTCCTTGATAGGTGAGTTGTGTCCTTTCTCTAACAGCTTTTAGTATTCTGTTTTTATGTTTTATGTATGATCTTAATTAGTATATGTTTATTTTATGTTGGTTGTGACTGTTTGGTGTTTTATATGCCTCACATCTGCATATCAGATTTTTCCCCATGTTTGGGAAATTTTCTGATATTACTTCTGTGAATAGTTTACCGTTGTCATTTGCATTGACTCCTGCCTCTTCATTGCTGCCTGTTAGTCTTATATGGTTTCTCTTGGCATCATCTTGAAGCTTCTGAATTGTCATTTCATGCTGCTTTGTTATTTTTAAAAGTTCTATCCTTTCATGATCACTAATTATGATCCTTTTCTCAAGGTCCAAAATTCTATCCTCAGCTTCATTTAAACAGTTTTGCCAGCTTTCAATAGAATGTTTTGGATATCAATTTGAGTTTGTTTCATGGATTCTGCTTGTTGTCTATGTTGTTCAATCAGGGTTTCAATCAGTTTCCCATGCTCTTGTACTTTTGCTTTTCTATTTCTTCTCTAGCTGCACTTAGCAACTCCTTTACTAAGGCTGTTATTTCTGTCTTTATGTGGGAGAGTACTTCTAATCTGATTTCCTCAATAGCCTCATGGATTTGTCTTTTTATTTCACTTGCTATCTTTTCAAAGATTTCCAGTGTGTGACTTTTAATGTCCTCAATTTCAATGTCTGCTTTACTTGCTCCTGATGGACTAGATGTTTGAGATTGGATTTTTTGTTTTGTTTTGTCATTTTCACCTTTTGGGCTAATATTTGGTCTTTCAATCCCACTAATTTCACCTATCAGTATTATGTATCTTAGGGTCCTACTGTGTGATTGATGTTTGCCCAACTTCTGGGTGCCACAATGAAGAGGTAGGCCCGTCTCCCGAATTCCTCCTGCAGGGCCTGTTGGGTGAGTCCAATTCTTCCTAGGCTGACAGACCTAGGAGTATTGATGTAAATCAACACTTAGTTACTCCTGTTACTATATCTTCAGGTTGTTCCAGGTCACCAGCTCTCCCTGTCTATAGTTTTTGTCTTGACTGGGGCTCTACTGTGTTTTTGGGTGTCTCATAAGCTCTTTTAATTTTCTCCAGATTGGGGGAGGCTTTATTGGCATCCTCCTTAACCTATCTGATGTTCTCTGTGTGGAGGAAGGACTCATCCACACTCTTGCCAAGTTCACCAAGGTTCTACATCTGGTGGGGGCTTGGCTGTTGTTCCTGTTTACCCACTGGAAGTGGCAAACTGTATTCCTACTTTAGGGGCAAACTCATCACACTGATAGAAGCCTACTGAGGTCTTCTGCCTGGATGAGTGGTTATTGAGTCTGTCATTTACACAGCATGGTTAATCCACTGCAGTCCAAGGTTCTGGGGGGAGGAGTGGGAGCTGAAGACCAACAGCAATACTAGGTCCAGGAAATGGTGGGGCAGTGACAGGATAGCAGGGGTGTGGATGAGGCCAGCTTGGCCTGGCCCTGCAAGCCACTAGATGTCCTGTGTCCCATGGTGGATAGAGGGACAGTGGGGGCACAGAAGGGACAGGTTTTGGGGACCCAGCCTTATGCACTGCTGCTGGTCCTGTGTCCTGCCAAAATCCTCATCTTAAGGGATGAAAGATTTTATTCTGGCTCATAGTTTGTAGAGGTTTCAGTCCATAGTCTGTTGGCTCCAGGGCAGGGTGGAATGGTAGGTGGGCATGGCAAAGGAGGCTTGCTTATAAGATGGCAGCAAGAAGCAGAGAGAGAGAGATCAAGGGAAAGGGAGGGAGACAGACCTTTTCAGGCCACCAGTAACTACCTTTTCTGATCAGACTTCACCTCCCAAATCATCTTTAGCTATAAAATCACCAGAGGATTAATCCACTGATAAGTGTCATGCCTCCATGATCCAATTCCAGAAAAAAAAAAACTCCATGAAGCTTTGGAGGGGCAAGATCATCCAGACAGACTATAACACATGTTAAAAGATCATTGATGTAAATCTTAGACATTTTGATTTGAAACAGGCCTCGAAAATGCTAAACAAGTTTCAAAATTGATTGTGTTGGAGCTGGGCTGTCTTAGTCACCTTCCTGTCATCAGGACAAAATATCCACCATCCACAACTTAAAGGAAAAGAGGTTTATTTTAGCTCACAGTCTTAGGCCAAGGTCACCCAGCTCCAAAGCAGAAATGGGAAAGCGCATGACGAATCACACCACTGTTCACATCATGGCGGTCAGGAAGTAGAGAGTGAAGAAGGAGCTAAAGAGGGAGCTCCACCCTTGCAGGTCCTGCCCTTGATGAACCCCCTCTTCCAACTCACCCCACCTCTAAAGAGCACAGTCAGCTCTGAACTGTTCCATGGGTTAATTCACTGATGAGGATAATGTCCCCATGACCCAATCACTTTCCAAAAGACCAAGTTCTGAACCCATGAGACTTGGGGGAAATCCTAGATCTAAGCCATAACATGGCCTTTAAGATCCTTACCCAGCATCTAGTCTGTATGATTGTATTTTGATTGGTTGGGTTTGTTTGTAAGCTCCCCAGGTGATTCTAATGGAAAGTTAGGGCTGGGAATTGTTGCTCTAAACAGTGGGAGAGCAGAGCACTTAATGGGATGGGAAAGTAAATATTTGACAGTAAATGAATTGAGTGTATGAGTCTTCAAAAAAATCAATTTCCTTGTCTGTCCTGTATGCATTAAAGAATATTCCTTCATCTTAACCTTCCTCAGAATGCTGTCTTCTGCCTTTGAGTTATTTGTCTTCAAAGACTAGAGGCTGTTCAATATTTCTATGTTCTCTTCTTAACATTTCTGAAATCAGTGGTCATCATCTCCATCCTTCAGAAACTAATCTAAGGCTCAGGCAGTAATTTGTTAATGTACAGATATGTGAATAATGTATGCATGCTACTGTGGGCCATACGTAGCATTATTTAATATCATACTTAGCAATTGATGATAGAGCTGAATAGGGCTTAGAGATTATCTTGTCCTGTGGTTCTGAAGCTAATTTTTATAAATAAAAACATCCTAGTTTGTAGGCAGCTTATTTGAAATGTCATTATGTAACAGAGAAAGAATAGAGGTGCTTTGCATGCTGGTGCTGGTCCAGATCCTTGATTCGCAGGTTCTGCCCACCTTCCCCACAAAGAACCCTTAGAAATATACGTAAAGCCTCCACCTCCTTGAGAAGCGCCATTTGGAAACTACCCAGCTGCCTGTGGTGTTGGTCCCTTCTAGACAGAGCACAGCATATGTCTTCTACTTTAAGAAGCCTCTAGGTTTTATAAATAAAAATAACCATTGGTGTTAAAACAGTATCATAACTTGTGTGCTTACAGTTTTATTTATTATGCACCTTTAGGTATAGTCTTTTTCTGTCACATGTATAAACTTAGTCCTTACAACAGCACAAGTATGGTTATCGTTACTCCCATGCCACAGATGAAGACAGAAGAATGTCACTTGGCTGGGTCACACAGCTGATGAGTACACTGATTAGTCCAAGCTGTTAGTCTCCAATTCCCCAAATTATATATACTTTCTGGTAATTTAAACTGTATATATATATATTTTGTCTTTGTGCATGTAGATTTTTTAGCTGATAGATTTTTACTAGAAATGGCTCACCATGTTGCAGAAACTGGAGATACAGCTTAGAATAAGACAGAAAAATTTCTTGCTCTCACAGATGTAGTAGGTACAGTTTGACGACAACTGTCTTCAAAAAAAGGAAATAAAATGATTCAAGTAGGGAAGGATGCAATGAGGAATAGACAGCATAAAGCCTAAGGAGACTCTAGAGGAATGTATACTTTAAGTAAATTTACTAAAATCTCAAAGTTCAAAGGCTGGGCAGGAACCCGGGAACATCAATATCACTTGAGTGTTGGAAACAGAATCTCAGCAACCACCTGAGATCTACTCTATAATCAGACTCTGCATTTAACAAAGAATTCCCAAGTGACTTGTGCACATTGAAATTTGAGAGTCACAAAACAGACAGGAAGTTTCTTTCTCTTTCTCTCTCTCTCTCTCTCTCTTTCTCTCTCTCTGTCTCTTTCTCTCTCTCTCTCTGTCTCTCTTCTCCTCTGCACATATGTACTTAAGTAGAAATTATGGTCTTCACATTTGGAAATATATTATCAAACTGTCCTTACTTTTGTTTTCAGTGTGCTATGGTTTGAAGATAGTTTGTCCTTTCTGAAATTTACTGAAATTTAACACCCATTATGAGATGCTAAAAGGTAGGGCTAGGTGAGATCTTTAGGAGGTGATTAAAGCTCTACTTTCATGAATGGATTGATCATTCATATAATTAGTGGGGTAATGGGTTACCTCAAAAGTGGGTTTGCATATCAGTTACACAATACTGGATACCCAATTGTGGTATCCAGTACCCAGTTGTGGGTATCCAATTACTAGATACTTCAGCCTCTGTATCTGGCTCTATCTCTGTCTCTCTCCTCTTCCCATTTGATCCCATATTATAACCTCACATTCTGCCAGCAAGAAAGCCACCATCAAGTGTGGCCCCTAGACCTTGAACCAGAATCCTGAGCCAGAATAAACCTTTTTTCTTTTTAACTGAACTGGTTTCTGGTCCTATGCTATTAGCACTATTTAATAAACAAAGTTAGCACTAAAAATAGGAGTAAGACATTGTATAATCCCAGATACTTCATCACTTAACCACTTAATACTTTACCCCAAGTGTCACTTGGGCAGCACCTTTGTTTACATACTGACTACCCCAAGCATTACTTGGGTGGGTGTCATTTCAACCAGTCAATTCTTGTATTGAGTCATTTTTATATTTCCTGTCATATTATTTTATAAAAATTAAAGAAAAAATACACAAATTATGATCATTCTGTATTTAAATAATTGGACTGGTAAGTGGTTAAAGACAATATTTTGTCATGGAGATAATAATAATATAATTGTAGATTGCTGGTTCAACATGAAATGATTCATAACTGTGTCTGAGAATGTTGTAAAAGAGAAGCTGTATGGAGTATTACTCAGCTATAAAGAAAGATTGCACTGAGACTTTTATAGGTAAATAGACGGGACTTGAGACCATACTCACAAGTGAAATAAATGAAACTGACATGTTTGAATACTGTATTGTCTCTCTAGTATAAAAAACTGAAAGAGCAAATAAGATCTGAAATCTACAATAAATATTGTGTAAGGGTAAGAAACTGCTCAAAGGGGAAAAGTAACTAGGATAGAGGAAAGGAGGAAAGAAGGAAGGGAAAAGGAAAAAGACACAAATTTGTATGTATATATAGCTAAGATGGACTATACTACTAATTCTATTAGTTCATGGAAAAGAACAGTTGATACTCATATGATTATATCAATTTGCATGTCTCCATCTAGTAATCTAAGCAACACTTTCGAAGATAACTATGCAATATAACAACCATTGTTAAATTTCTATCATCTTGTTTTGAAAGCCTACATTGTCATTGTTTTGATTTTGTTGCTGTTTGTTTGTCCCTCTTGCTTTTTGTTTTTCTTTTCTGTCTTTTTTTCTTTTAAACAAAAAAAGAGAGAAGCTGTAAGTAGAATTTCTATATATCATTTCAAGATATGAAATTTAATACTTTGACTCAAAGTCAATAAAAATATATTGTACAGCTAAGTACACAAGGAATTTCAATTTTCCATAAGAGACAGTACATGAAAATGACTGCCATAAATTTTCTCAGTGATAAGCATTACATGAATATTTAACTAAATTACTGTGCTTGCATTTTGAAAAGCAGATTTGTAATTCTCCACACTTCTTTAAAAAAAGAAATATGCGATTGTATTTAAAAGCATATAACCTTTTTATTTTAGTAAAGGTTTGTAGCATTTTTCTAACTGAAAACATTCAGAAAATGAGAAGCTATCCCAACATTCCTCTGCTTTGCACTGCGTAGCCTCCTCATCTGTAAGAGCAGAAAAGTCAAGCAAGCCACGGTGCAGCTGGGCCTGGTGCTGCACTCATGTAATCACTGCTACTTCAGAGGTGGAGGCAGAAATTGAAAATGCAAGCCATCTGAGAAACTTAGCAAGACTTTGTCTCAAAGTAAAAATTAAAAAGGGCTAACGAGATAGCCGTAGAGTAGTGCTAACGTGCTTATCTAGCATGCATGAAGTCCCAGCCCTAGTACTACAAAACAAAAACCACCAAATGAAACATTCCCTTCCCCCAAAAGAGCGAGACCGAAGTACCAACATGCTACTATGGTTTGGCTCTGAAATACCTCTCAAAGTTCCATGTGTTGAAAGCTTGGTACATAGGGTGATAATACTTTGAGCTTCCAGGAGGTGTGGCCTGTGGGAGGTCCGTGGGTCACCGGGGACACTTGAAGGGGGTTGTGAGCCCCCAGTCTTTCTCTGTGTTGCTTCCTGGCAATCAGGTGAGCTCTTTTACTCTGCTGCGCGCTCTAGCATGATGTGCTGCCTTGTTACACGACCAGAGCATCAGCTGATCGTGGACAAAGCCCACCAAAGTTGTGAGGGAAAATAAGTATTTTTTCTTAGTAAGTGTATTTTTTCAGATGTTTGTTAGATTGATAACTAACAAATTGGTCCTTAAATCTTTTGACAGTTAGTTGAACAGTCATGAGACAAAATGATCAACTGGTCCCTGTTTGCCAGGGACTTTCCCTGTTTAAACACTGAAAACTGAAATTTAAATTTTTCACAGGAAAGTTTAGAATTTATTAGCACCCTATAAGGGACTTACATACTATTTCTATAATATCTGAGAATTTCTGCCTATTTGTTTTAGTTATGATTTTTCTTTTAACATACACTGTGTTGACTGGGAAAGTGTTACACTTACTTACATATTTTAGGATGAGGTTACAGTGATTTTTAAGTAGAGAAAGAAAATGTCTTTTTTTTTTAAACTTTATTTAAAGAGAAAAAAAGCAATACAGAAAGAAGGGTAGAAACAATACAAAACCTCAAAAAAAAACCATAAATCGCTAGTTGACAAACCACATACTGTCCTCCCAGAAATAGCTGTTCATGTTACAAAATTAAGGCATACAAAGTAAACACACAGTGAGGCTGCAAACAGTTACAAAAAAACAGGAATAAAGCCAATTGAGACAGTATAGTGAAATTGGCACAGAACATCACAGCAGGTCACCAGGACAACAGTAACAGGCAAAATTGTATATCTCATTGTTTCACAATAGTTGTTCTTCTACTAGGTACAA
>PVJX010021031.1:11122-32583 GCA_004027295.1 Dolichotis patagonum
GGCGCCCTAAGTTCCAGCATCAAGAAAATGTCTTGAAACTCTTGAATGTTTTATGTGTCCTCATGGGAATGTAAATATATATAATAGCTATGTAAAAAGATTGGTATTATCTCCTAATGCTGAATATTCATACACCAGGTGACTAGCTTTTCTATTCTTAGGAATATACCCAAGAGAAACATATGCACATCTCTAAGAATTTTAAAGTATCATTATTCATTGATAGCAAAACTTGAAACATCCATCAGGAGAGAGATTAAAGGACTGTTCAGTATTCAGACAGTGGAATATTATACATCATTTTAAGTACAAATAATAACTACATGAAAAAATCTTACAAATACTGGGTGGAAAAAATCTAAGATCCTAGAGAATATAGTATCTACTCTTTTTTTAAAAAAAAAGAAAATAAATCCAATGTTTATATTTTTTGAACACTTGTAAGTTTTCCCAATTTTATTTTCTTCATTGATTAAGTAAATCCTTTATCCATTTTACCAAAAGCCCTAGTTCCTGGATATTATTTATTTAAGAATAATAGCTGTTATTTTGTGAAATTTCTAGGGGTAGTTGTTGTACTAACACCTTTATATACATTGCCTAATTTAATTAGAAGAGCTAGACCTACGGGGTGGGGGGGGGATTCACTAGTAAAAAGGTGTTATCCAGAAAGTAGAAGTTAGGTCCTTTCACCATTGTGGTGGCTATTTTGTTTGCAATAGGGTCAGCCTGGCTTTAAAGTCCTGGGCCCAAGCAAAGCCCTGATGTAGCCTTCTGTGTAATTGGGACTACTAGTGTGTGCTGTCATACCTCACTTTTGGGGGTCATTTTAATGAATTCCACATCTCTATTTAAAATTTCTGGATCCATTTAGATTGACTGATTGTCTTTTCATTGTGGGTAGTCATCTATTCCTGTGGGGTTTTTTTTGGGGGGGCAGATACTATTTGACTTGATACAGTTCATTATGAATTTTGTCTTTGTGGGGATTCGGATTGGTTTCAAATTCCCATGAATATTTTTGAGTTTACCATGAAAACAGTTTTTTTGAATGTCCAAATTTTGTTAGATGAGATCAGAGCAGCTTTTATTTTCTGGCTAATTTTACTCTGCTACTAAAGCAAAATCCTCTGCTTCATGAATGGGGTTTTCTACTCTTTGCTTTCTCTGCACTTTTTTAGGTGGTTCTGTCTCCATTGGCCAGCACTGTTCTCACAGGCAGGCACTGATCTTTACAAAGCTGAGGGTCTGAGAGGGCTCTGCAGATTACTGAACTCTGTCTCTGCCTCTAACTCTCTCTATGTCTCTCTCTTTATCTCTGTCTCTTTCTCTCCCCTTCCTCTCCTCATCATTCTGCTATGTGAATCCTAACTGTCTCGATTGTCTACTTTAAGCTCCATCTTCTCAACTCAACCACCAGACTTCACCTGGGTTTCTCTCTTCAGACAGCAGTGTAGCAGCACTTACAGGACCCACCATGTCTGCTTCCCCTCTCTCAAGGAGGGATAACCATGTATTGCCAGAATTGCACATCTAAAGATCATTGTTTCTCCTTTTTTCTCAGGGTTTTTAAGTTTTTTCTAGCGAGAGTGAAAAATACTTTATTTTATTTTATTTTATTTTATTTTATTTTATTTTATTTTATTTTATTTTATTTTATTTTATTTTATTTTATGTTTGTCTTTTGAGACAGGGTTTCACTATGCAGTCCAGGCTGGCCTTGGACTCACTGTTTAGCCCAGAATGGCCTCACACTCACAGTGGTCCTCCTGCCTCAGCCTCCTGAGTGCTGAGCAGGGTAAATCTTATGCCTGTTATCCCAGGATGGGCATAAGTAGAAGTCCCAGTGCCATCTTTTGCATACATCGCTTTTTTCTTTCTGCTTTTTTTTTTTTTTTTTTTTTTTACAATTGTGTACGGTAAAATTTCATCCTTTTTTCACTGGCTGTTAGTCACAGGAATGTTGCATATCTCTATTTATGAATAAGCAGGAAGCAAGCCACACCCGGGTGACTTTCTCCCCTCAAGATCCAAAGAAAGCCAATCCAAAGTTTCTAGTGTCTCCTATCATTGCATTCGATCTGGGTGACTGCTGTTATTTCTTGAAAGAAGGCTTGGTTCCAGCTTTCTTTAAAAAACAAAAACCTACTCCTGATACTATCTGGCTGAAATAATAAATCTACGCTGACGGCTGTTTAGCGTCAGTGCCTGAGAACACAGGTGCTGCCATCCCTCAGAGCTGCATCTCAGTCTTGGCTCAACTTAGGAATAACAACATTCCATGAGCTCTTTACTACCTGGCTGAGTGGTAGACTGTGGGCTTTTATGTATGCTATTCCACTGAATTCTCACAACAACTCAACTTGGCGCCAGAGCTGGTGTTGTTCTAGGTTACAGTGTGGAACTCTGCATAAGTTGTCAAATGCCTGAGTCCAATCCTGACTTTGTCTCTTACTTACTTTGTATTATGGGTGAAGTTTTTCAACCTCTCTAAACCTTGGATCCTTTGTCTGTAAAGGGGGAAAAATAATATTTCCCTCCATAAGCTGTGAGGATTATAAGAGGAAAAAATACATAAAGTGCTGAGCATGGTGACTGGTGGACACGAGCGTGAGATACAAGGTGACTAGTTGCATTGTGTGCATGTGTGTGCACACACGCACTGGCACGCACATGCACATGTGAAACACTGAGAATCAAAGAGATGTTAGCTTGTCATTTTCCAACAAATACTTTTTTGGGAACTTGATACAAGAGCCATGAGAATGTACCCACGCCTAGAAATTACAGTGTAAGGCATGGGCATGGCCATAAGTGTTAGGAGGAATTGGCTGCTAATATTGGAAGTACACAAGGGCCTTTGCCTGAGGTCACAGCCCCATGGGCTGCTCCCTATCAGGGATGAGCACATTGGGGACAGACCCATTCATGGTGCCATGGGAGTCCTTTTGGTGTTGAATAGGCTAAAGAACTTTCTGATGGTTTTGCTGACCCTCATTAGGTTCCATTGCCTTGTTGAGATGCTTTTGTGCAAACTTTTTTCCTCTCTCATCTGCTTGAAGTTGGAGTCTTATGGCTCTGTGAACACTTTCTGGCTCTGTATCTATTTCCTTCAGATCACAACCTTGTGGTTTGACCCATATTGGTGCCTATTGTTTGGGCAACATAAATTATATCCCAGAGTCCTTGTTCAGTTTACCTTGGCAGGAATGCTAATCACACCAGGTAGCAGGTTTGAACTGGTTCTAATCTCAGAAACAGAGTGGTTACCTCTCTTCTTCCTAGAGGTCTCTTCTTCATTCTTCCAACAGTTCCTTTGGTTTCCTTTATTTCCGTTTTTATCCTCTCGTTTCAGGCAAATTGGTCAATGGAGTCTTCCTATATTTCTGCACTTTCTAAATTTGTTATGACATTATACTTTGCAATTTTCAGGTAGATATTATTGATACAATTCAATTATATAGAATGGAATTTTTTGCCTTTTGTGATTCTTGCTTACGATTTTATATGCTCTGTAAGCTTCCCTGCACATGAATTCTCATTCAGTGCAATGCTGGATGAGTTATTTCATTTCTTTGATCTTTGAGTTCTCCATCATGAAACAGGAAAGGATGTTCTTGCATTTTCTGGCTGTGGTGAAGGTTACATAAAATAACACCTGATGTAACTCAGCCCTGTACTCAGTGTTCAGCAAATTTTAGTTTGTTTCTTTATCCAGAAGACTAAAATCTGTAACAGTTCTTGGTCATGTTATAAATAAATGAGACTGTACTTAAAGCTTAAATAATTTAAGTTTTAAAAGCTTAGTCACAGATAGGAAGCCAGCTCATAGAAGTTTGCATAACTGGGTGACAAAAAAAGATTTGAACTCAAGACTTTCTGAACCCTATGTCTTCCTTAATTACCAAGCATTTATTATGAAATAAGACAAAGAGTATCCTCACCTCTGCCCTAGGTAAATGTCTCAGTCTGTTCAGGCTGCTGTGAGAACTGCCATAAACTAGGAGGTTTATAAACAACAGGAGCTTCTAGGTACTAAAATAGGCTGACTAAAACAGACGTACACTTGTGCAGGCTGGGAAGGCCATGCTCAAGGGACTGCATCTGGTGAGGGCCTTCTTACCGTGTCACAATATGGTGGAAGGCATCAGATGTGTAAGAGACAAGGGGAAGCCAAACTCTTTTATTTTCCCCAGTACTGTAGATTGAGCCCACGGCCTTCACACTGAGCTACATCTCCAGCCTTGTTATTAATTCTTTATTGTTGAGACAGGGTCTTGCTAAATTGTATTTTAATGGAGGATTTACAAATATGCAAAATTTTCGTACCTAATAATCAATCTTCAAGGGATTTCAGGTAGCAAGTAGAGAAGAAATAAATGCAAGGCTTGATCTGTTTGTATCTGCTGATAGAAACATGGAGTTATTTTGTCTCTTAAAAAAAGACAGAAATATCTATGATTAATATTTTCTTTCCTATGACACATCATGTGGTGCTTACAAATGGATTTATGCTTGACTTCTTATTACTAAGGATAAGAATCAAATTATATTAGAGTTTGTTTTTCAAAACCCAAGGGGCACATGTAGTTAATTGGAGATTTGCCCTTTCTTTCCTTTCCCTGTTTATCCTGAGGGATATAAAAACATTCCCAGCAGTATTTATTCTGGAAATCTTATTTAGCCAATGGGCAGTTTTCTAGTGTTCTAGTCAATTAAATTGATGCCTTTGGAATTCAAGTTTAATATTAATTCTCTAATCTCCTTTTACTTAGGTAAAACTTTCAAGTTACTAAATTAAAAGTTTTTTTTTTAACTAAATGGGATTAAACATCTCATCCTTCCAAATAGATTCATTTCCTAGATATTTCCTAGATATGTGTTTAACATACATTCTGTTCTTTATTTTATTCACTTTAAGCAGAGCTACCTTATCTATTATCTATCGATTAGATGCAAATTTTAGATATTGCAGGATACAGAAAGAGCCTGAAAGATCAGAATAAGTCCACATAATTTCTCATGCTTTCCTAATTTTTTTTAACAAGCTCAAATCCATGAAATTGTTTTAAGGAATTTTAACTTCCTCCCTCTACCCCCCCCCTTGGCAATTTTCCCATTTTTCAAAAGAGCCATTTCCTGAAAAATTGTCAGAGGTGTTTTTTTTTGTTGTTGTTGTTTTTTTGTTTGTTTGTTTTTTTTTTTTTTTGGTTCTGGGGATCAAAGTCACAACCTTGCTCTTGCCAGGCAGGCACTTACAGCACTGAGTTAAATTCCCAGCCCTCTCAGAATATTTTTAATGGCTTATCTGCATCTCTGTTTTCTTCTTTGTGAACTAGTTATATCCAAAGGGAAGTAGTCACTATGGAGTCAATAAGTGATCAGGATTTTATAATAGGATCCATTTTCCTCCTCTGCTGTAACACTGCTATTCACTGCTACTCATTTCCCAAATTCCAGGATCTTATGTATAGCTCGAGAGTTGTAGGTAATCCACATGGCTGTAACAGAGTGCCACAGACTCGGTGACTTAAACATTTTTTTCTACCAGTTCTAGTGGCAGATCAGGGACTACTATGGTTACTTCTGTGAAGATTCTTATCTGTGCTGCAGATGGCTTATTTGCTGTGTCCTCACATTATGGGAACAATGAAGGGGCTCTCTTCAGTCTTTTGTTATAAGGACACTAATCCTATTCATGAAGGCTCCATCCTCATGACCTAATCATCACGTTGCAAAGACCCAACTTCCTAATACCTTCACATTGGGGGTTAGGATTTCAACATATGAGTTTTGGGGGGATGAGTACAGCCACCCAGTCTATTTTACTGGGTAACAAGCCATTTTCACCTAGTATGATACAGAATATGAGGGGCTTGATAGTAAGCCCTGAGCTTAGCAGGGGTGTCAGTTAACACTGTACATGGCTTCAGGTAATAGAAATTCAGTTCTAAAAAGCCAAAATGAATAGAATTTTCTTGGTCTGATATTGTAAGAAGAGCAAACACAGTAACTAGGGCTGGTCAGCTATCCAAGGAAGTCATCAGGCACCTGGGCTTCTTTTAAACTTTTTGTCCTGCTGTCTTAGTCTGTGGGTTTCATCCTCATGATTGAAACAAAACATAACATAGCAAAACAAAACAAAACAAAACCATTTTTCTGCAGGTATTCCAGGAAGGAAGCACAGGAGGCAAAACTGCATGGCTTATACCTGGTTGACCAGAAGCACTTTGGTTAGCCCTAAGGTACATCACTACTTCTTGGTATGTTCTGTGCCTATGGTGGTTGAGCCTCATTTCGTCAAACTGATTGGCTTGAGAGCCTCTGAGAGGATTAGCGAAGCATTTTTGAGTGTGTCTGTTTGGGTGATGGAGGTAGGACCTTGGGTACCAGACCTGATTCCTTGCCTCTTGTTCTTCAGCACTGCTGTCCTGCTATGCTTCCTGGCTGCATGAACTAAGTATCTCTGCCCTGCCATACTGTTCCGCCATGCTGTTTCTGTTTTAAAGCCAAAGGACCATAAACTGAACCCCTGAAACCATGAGCCCTATTAAGTGTCTCATCCTTAAACTGCAGGTGTGGATGCAAACAGGAGCAGTACATCTGCTGTGCTTCCTAGGGGTGAAGGGAGCTGGCCAAGGTCACAGTGTTTCACTCCTGGTGCTGTTACATAAAGGACATTGGAAGGATTCAAGTGCAGAGCACTATGGCTTGGTTCAGCCCAACCTTAGCCACTTAGGTCATCCTGCTCACATTGTTGTGGGTTTTTTTTTTTCTGATGATATTTACCTTTTCATGTGCATTTACAAAGATAAATAGGTTGGTTAGTGATCCTAAATATTTGCCGGCAAGGGTCTCATCATAAATAAATAAGCTATCCTTTCAGTGTTCTTCCCTGCCTTTGGGTGGCTGTGCACCTAAAAGCTGGATCATCACTGCTATGTTATGGTGAGTTTGACAAGGAAAATCCTTAAGTGGCTTGCTAAAAGCAGTCCTCCCTTCACAGAAATACCCTTTGTGTCAATCATTGGTGGATTTAGGACTGACCCTTAGATGAGGGATACTTCACTCCTCACTCACTTAGCTTCCTCTAAATTCTTTTGTGGAAGACATAGCTAAGTGTCTGTCCAATATTCATTTCTCTGACCTCTTTTCTAATATAATCCCAATAAATGCACAATGTACCTAACCTACTTAACACCTTCCCAAATTTCTTTTAGAGTGTGACCTAGTTCTGGTGAGAGATAATACTATCGCTAAGGTGATGTTGTTTTGGCTGTAGCTGCAGGTGGCAGTGGCTTGGCAGAGATTGGGGACTTTTGTTGAAGAATACAACCAGAGCCAACATATCCCTTGACGGGAAAACACTAAGCTGCTGATATTGTCTGAGGTCATCCACAGGCAAGTCATAGTGAGGAATCTGGGGAACCTATGCATGGATACTGTCACAAGATGTCTGCCTCCAAGGACACAGAATAGGATGGAGAAGGTGGAGAGACCAATGGAGAACACTTAACAACCCCAACCAATCACATTCTCTGCTTCTTCATGGTAATAATTTCTGCATGCGTATCTCTCCTCTGACACAATAGATCTTATTTTACAGCTCTTAAATCTCAGAGATCAATCGCTTTCCTTCATTTCCCAAGTACTTCTTACATATGGGACTGGGTTCTTTGTGAAGTCGGAGGCAGTGCCCACCGTTCTTTTCTTACCTAGGGGTTCAGTACTTCTTCCTCCCAATGTGGCTTCTCCAGTCCACTCTGCAGTGATTTTGTAATTTACCAGTCAGATGTATCATTTTACCTGGATGCCAAGAAGCTATAAATTTGTAGCAATATTTACTCAGTATATATATTTCATAATAGGTAGTTTTTAGTTTCTTTCATGGCTTCATTTTATTTTTTGTCCACTGAGTTCTTTTGTTCCTTTACTATTTTTAATCTTTACACACATTTCTCATTCTAAGGCACAAGTATCTCTAAGTAAGGGTTTCTCACCTTTGGCACTGCTGACACTTTGGACCAGATAATTCTTTAGCATGAATGAGGAATGAAGAGGATTTATTCACGTGTATGCTTCTGCTTCATTATGTAAACATGCATATCAGAGTGAGAGAAAATTTGAAGCACAATTAATTTGTAATTGAGGAAAATATCAAGTGTTATCTTCAGTCAAGGGGTTTGGCATGGGTTGAAAAGGAAGCACAATCTCCATATTTGCATTTTTATTTACCTGGATTTTCCTTTAAGTCATGATCACTGGCGTTGTAGTGTTACAGACTTTACTGCATTTTCATGCTGTATTTCATCGAGAGTTTGCTAACCTTATTTTATTTATTCCTGCATAAAAATAAAAAAATTAACAACTTAAAAAATGGTGATTTCATTATTTCATAATTCTGAGCTCAGCCAAAATGTTCTTTTGGATAAACTTGGCAAGAGCAGAATGTCTAAGACAGCCCACTCACAGGAGTAATACTTGTTAGTGGCTATTTGCAGGTGGGGCTCACAAGGAAAGGGAACCAACGTGCCCTGCTAGGCTTGGTTTGGAGAAGGAGTGTCCTGGAGAGATCACTTGAAGATAGAGGAAGCATTTTACTAAAGACCAGGTACATGGTTACAAGGTCAGGTCCACGAGAATGGAAAATAAACTCCCAATCTATACAGGGGAAGTGACAAAATTTTTCAGCCATCTTTAGTCGTGTACGACGTTCTCCTGATTTTGACAAGGACATACTTTTCCCCATAGTTGGGCCACTTTGATTGTCATTAAATCTAGGTTCACTAACTTGGCCTTTGCTCCACAGAAGTCTTTTGTTCCAATATTACCCTTTTCTTTCTATTTTTTTTTGGCCTTATATCTTAACCCTAGGTTTTGTGGGCTTCTTAAACGAAGGACTATGTTTCCTTCACTTTCCTTTGCACTGTGGTTATGAGGTAAACACTGTTCTCTAGGAATTCTTCATTGTCTTAGAACAAAATAGACTCATTTGCCACAAAATACTTCCAAATGGGGAGCATTTGGCTTCAATCTATAATCACTTCTGGGGAACGTGTCCAGTTGCAGCTTTTCAAGTTGTGGAGACCGTGTTAGTTTTATCTTGGTACACGTCCCTGCCCCAGATCAGCTCCTTGAATTGCTGACTGAATTAGTAAACGTACCCAAGAGAATTTGAATAAAGTAAATATATTCTCAAACACAAAAAGAGCTAAGGCAATGGAGATATAGTAAATAAAGTTCTGGGGAGCCACTAAGGATATGTTATGGTTTATAACTAGATGTACCCCCAAAGCCTCATGTGCTCATAAGTGGCATTTTGGAAAGATGATTGGACTATAAGACATGGTATTAATCATTGGATTAGTTCACTGGTGAATTAATTCATAGCTAAATGTGATGTTGGGAGGTGAAGCTTGGTTGAAGGATGTGGGTCACTGTGAGTGTGGTCTGGAAGTGTCTATCTCCATCCCTCCACCCTTGAGTTCTGTCTCTCTTTTTTTCTCTCTCCATGTCTCCCTCTCTGTTTCCTGCTCCCACCCTTTGCCCTGTCTTTCTGTCATGCTTCTCTGCCTTGGAACCAGTCAACAATGGACTGAAACCTCTACGAAATGTGAGACAAAATTAACCTCTCATCCTTACAGCTGTGAGTGTTGGGTATTGTGTCTCAGCGATGCAGAAAGTAACTAAGAAGGGATGTAATGATGCCTAGGGGCTAGAGATAATGTTACATCTGCAGAGAGCAAAGTACAATTCTGAGGGTGGTAGGGAATAAATGTGGATACTTACATTTTTCCTGAGGTTAGGAAGGGGAGGTGCGCAGAGTCGGGTGATAAAGTGATTTCACCTGAAGGATTTTTCCAGGATGTGTGTCATGTGACATTGTCCAAATATTATGCCACATTGTTCCTTATGTCCATCCCATGTCACTCATCTGTTTGCTTTGGTTCCCTCATTTCTGAGAGCTAGGCAAGGCAACCTGATTGTCACTGGAGAAGAAAATGATGTTGGAGATTGCTAGCTTTTATTGAAAATCTTTTCTTTACTTGTGCTTTGGAGTTATTTAATTGTTTTCAGACTTAATTTAATGATAAGATTGTATTTTGCTAATAAGATCTGTATAATGGCCAGGAAAAGAATGTGTATGACTGCAAAAATTTTGAAAAGAGAATAACATTTCTGAAAGAAATGTGACAATGAATATACATAACATCTTGTGAGAACTATAGCATACTGGCAAATTACTGCTCACAACAGAAAAAATTTCATCCCTTTTCATAGTCAATGAAAAGCATAAGTAAATGAATAATTCTTCATCTTAGTTACTTTTCTGTCATTGCTGGGACAAAATACCCAATACCCAAAGTTAAGGAAGGAAAGGTATGAATATTTTAATGAGCGTCCCCATATCACTGAAATTTGAGAGTCACTGCTCTATGCTTTGAGAGTCTCAACCATTTGGTAGATCTTTGTAGGGACTTTTCAAATAATTTACCATATCAAAGTGATGTCATCAGTTTCTGGCTAGAAAATATTATCTCTAGGAAAGAAGCATCCCTCCCAAAGTGATGATTAGTTCTTTGTGTAGAAAAAAACTCCATTAACTGCAGGAAGAAGGAAGGATGTCATTCCACTGGCTTAGGGTAGAAGGAAAGGTCAGTTTCAAAAACTCTCAGGTGTCTGTCAGAACCCTGATCCTTCTTTCACCATCTATTCCCAAGTGTCCTTTCCTCACTTCTCACCAAATATCTGCACTTGCACCATGAACTCCAGCAGCTTGAAATGTCTTTTGCCTTCTACCTCTGGACCTTCCCTGGACTGCTAGGCTCCACTCTTCATAATAAAGACCTGGTACAAATGTTACTTTGTCTAGGAAGCCTTCTTTGACTCCATGTGATTCTATCACTTATCCTCTGCACTTGCATCCAATTTCGCATACATCATCTTCTCATGTATTCTGGATGTAATTCAAATTTCCCCAAGTCTCACAGTTTATGTATTACAGAAATGTAGTCACATAAGCCATAGTATCTGAATTCGTTATCTCTGTAGTCTTTTTATGTCAGAACTCCAAGACTGGGTCTTCCTGTGTTCAAGGAGTAAACGCATTTTCTCCATCTCTCTCTCCCTTGACCTCACAAGCCACCAAAAGACGTCTTTACACATGTTTCCCTTGCCACAGACCTCCGAGGCAGGCCACTTTCCCCAGAAAGCTCATGAGGTTGGCCTGCATAGTCAGCTTTTTCTCTAGACGTCTAAGCTTTGCACCCGTACACAGAAAGACAGTGCTTTGAACTCCAGGGATGTTAAATGGCTAAGTAACATAATTTAAAAACTGACAATCAGATAAACACTCGAATAAGCACCAGGGGATGAAAGAATAAGCTGGGCTTGAGATGAGCCAGCTGACACCGCCGGGTGCTGAACCTGGTTCCAAGTTTCCTGGCAGTCACAGCGTGAAGGGAACACCTGTTAGCAGATGCCGTTGTTTTTCCTTGTCAGACAAAAGTAGGGCTGCCAGATGCTTTCTACAAAACCCTCCATGTGTAACCCAACACAAAGGTAAGTTCAGAGCCAATGAGCAAAATCAAGAGATAAAAGACCGAAAAATATTACTTGTGTAAGTAGAAAGCGAGCTAGGGATAATTCTTTCCGCAGTATCTTCTGAACAGGAAAGCAAGGGGTTTTTATGGGGGACGGGTGTGCATATTAATGAGATGATAATGAGCAAGGTTCACTCTAGGTCATGCACCTTGCGACTTTCTCTGGAAAGCCTTATCTGAAACAACACCAACTCGAATGGAAGCTTAGCAGTCACGGAAAGGAAAGGAAAATGCCCCCCTCTAAGTTGTCTCCAAAGTACCCTCCAATCCCCTAACCGATGCACCTGACAAGTTCCTCAGCAAGCTAAATGCCTTCAGAACTTGGGCTCCCAGGCACCCCAGGAAAAGCAGCCCAGGGATTCTGCCCCGGGTTCTTCCAGAAGCGATCCCCGTGGGACTCTGAAGAGAGGGGGAAGGACGGGCGCCCTTTTTCCCTCCAGTTGTCTGGGGACCGTATGCAGGCGGCAGCTTGCCCCTTCCAATGTCCTGGCAACACCTGGAGGAAAGAGACTGTCAGCCTTTCCTTTTTGCTCTCAGCGGAGACAAAGAAGGTGGCCCTAGAGCTGTGAGCCGACCCAGTCGCCCCGAGTCGGGGGAAGAGGACTGCAGAGGCCAGGACCTTGCAGAGAGCGGGGCGGGGCCTGTCCTTAGGGGGCGTGGCGCAGGGGCGTGGTCCAGGAGTGGGCGTGCCCTCCGCGGGGAAGGGGCGGGGCCGGCCGCGCGGAGGGAGTGAGTCACCTGACCGCCGCCCTCCGGCCCGCTCGCTCGCTCTCTTCCAGCCGCCGCCGTCAGTCTGGCCGCGCCGCGCCGCACCGAGCCGGGTCTCTGGTGAGTGGGCCGGCGTGAGGGGCGGCGGGCAGGACGCGGGGCGGTGGGGTCGACTGCGGGCTCGGGGCCGGGGTCGGGGCGGGCGTCTGCCGGAGGGGGCGCGCGAGCGCCGACCGCGCGGCCCGCGCCTTGTTTACGCCGCGTGCCTCAGCGCGGCCGGCGGCGGAGCGCGGCCCGGGTTCCCTGTCGCGCGGGGCCTCGCGTGGTGGCCGAAGCGGAAACGTCAGTCGCGCAGCCTCCTGGAGCGCGGTCCGGCGTGAAGGAGCCGGGATCCCGGCCCCCGAGGGCTGCCTTTGTTGGGCCCGCGCCCACGCGTGTTCCCCGAGCAGCTGGCGGAGGGTGCGGGAGGGCGCGAGCCGCGAGGACGGCCGGCTGCGTGTTTGTGGGGCTCGCGCGAGCGCCCGTGGCCTTTTCTTCTTCGCACCCGGCAGTTTCCTGTCGTTGAGTGGCGTCGCGCATTTGAATTGCTCCTAGGCTGAGAGCCCTCCTGGCGCTGCAGCGGGGCTGATCCCAGGCAGAGTGGAGTAGTAATTGTGAAAGAACGTGTGTGGGGAAAACAGGCTGCAACGTCATGCTTGGAAGAACAAAGACAGTTTTGTAGGATGCAGATCTTTTCGCAGCTCCATATCAGAGACAGGACTGTACCCACGTCAGATGCCACGGCCGGGTCTTTGTGTATTTGCACATTCTTAATACCCCAGAAGGTTTGCATTTTAAGACAGCTCACGAAGGCGAAGGGCGAAAAGCCCAGGCGTGTTGGTGGCAGAGTGCTCGAGAGCTTAACTCGGTGGAGCAGAGAAATGGGAAGAGGTGTCAGCCTGCTCCTTCCTGGTCCTGAGGTAGTGGTGCAAGGGTTGGGCCCTGTGGGCTGGGCTTGAAGGCACTTGCCACTTCTGCCTCTGGACAACTTGAGCCTGTGGGTGGGGGTGGAGGCTCCGGATGAGTCGGCCTGGCCCGGGCGTAGGGTGGCCTTGGTTGTTTAACCTGCATTTCTGTCAAGTGACTGACCATTGTTCAGTATTTTGGTTGGATAACAAGGTAGGATGACTCTTGAAAGTTGGGTTGCTGAGTCATGCGCCCCAGCCCGAGAGGTAATTAGGAACAGCTGTGCAGACACGTTCATCGTTCATCACATGCCTCCACTGTAAAAGGCCAGGGGGAGTGCTTGCGCTGGGAGGCTGTAGGGAACCCCGCCGCAGCCCTCTGTTTTGATACAGGTAATCAGTGGGTGAAGTACAGAAGCACTCTTAGGAAGCGGCCAAGTAGCAGGGAGGTGGTGTTTAAACAACAGGGCAGCCTCGTGACCCACGGGCCGTGGAGCTAGGATAGGGAGAGACATTGGCGGCTAGGACTAAGCCGGTGAACACTAGTGAACTCGGTGTATTGCTTCTTTTTTTGTGCTTTTGTTGCAGAGTGGTGTACACATTTCATAAAAGTGAATTGAATTTGTTCTTTATAATAATGTTGTGAGGACACAGAAAGGTACCGCCTCTTGTTTTTATTGGCTCTTGGGTTTTCATGAGTGCACCAGTAGTTTCTGGGGTCAGGAGGGAGGTAAGAAAGTACCAGTGGTTGGAATTAATTGGGTCAAGTCTGGAAAGAACCCTGTGTTGAAAGGCACACAGTATGTATACGAGAATGGTGTCCTTACATCTTGTGTCATTGCTTCTTGTTGGAAAAAATAAAAGCATTGTGGCTCATGCAGTGTAGTCCTCAGTGTTCCCAAAGTTTAGGGATGGGAAATGTGGAGGTACAGACCTGGCTCTTGGGGCAAAAGAATGATTAGCTTTTATTGAAGGTAATTAATTTAAAACAGTTTGTAATAGGAATGATGGTTACTTTGTTGTTTTATGTTTGGGACCAGAGATTTGCAATCATGACATTTTTAGGCATAAAGAGTTCCTAAAATGTGACCCAAGATGATTTTCCCTGGGGAACAAAAAATGTTAAAACTTCGCATTTTGAAACTTTGCTTTTATGTAAAATAAGACATTAAGTTTAAAGATTCAGACTAACAGTAGCGCATGCATATTTTATAGTGTGGGTATCCCTCATCCTTACCTTTTTTCTGTTGTGAAATAGTTCGTTAAGCAATAGCTTTCAAAAACCGGAATTTTTTTCTTTTTCCTTTTTTTAATGCTTCTGATTTCTGCTTAAAAGCTATGGTTATTTTAAAATATTGTTAATACTCAGTTTTTATTCCCTGTGTAGTTTGCCCATTTCACATTGCACATTACTTACAGATTAGAACTTTGAATGTAAATTTCTTAATGCATTGTTGAAATAAGAGACAGAAATAGACAAAATACATTTACACTTGATACCACCCTGTTTTGAATTTGGTGGCTCATCACTAATTAGGCTGAACGGTTCATTTGTTTAGTGTATGTCATCTGAATTTTAGTGACATGCTCGAAGGTGCAGTGGAGACATGTAAAGATAATTTACACACTGGAGTGTAATGTGTGTACAGTATAGCAGATGCCATTACAAATTGATCTGTTACTCACTGAAAGTCTGTTTTTCCTTTGTCTCTTTTTCTCTCTCCCTCTCTTTTTGCTAAGTACCCTATTAGTGAGAATTAATGAGAATAGCATTCTGCAAATCCCTTCCTGGGTAGTGGCATTAATTCACAAAATCCACCTGTCAGGAGTGCAGAGCTTTGGCTGGTATTTAGCATTCAGTTAAATCTGCCTTTTACACCCTTCTGTTACAAGTGGTGCTGCTCAGAATAACACTGGAAAAACCTTTTAAAATGTCTTGTCAGATTCTTTTTTCAGTGCTAATCTGAACTTACATTTTAGGAATCATCTCTTAGTTTTCTAGTGTTCTTTTAATGACATAATTGTTTAAACCCTAGAATCTACATCTCCTTAGGGTTCTATGAAATAGAGAATTTATTTGGTGGACCAGTTGATTTATGAGATTATTTTTATTTTAAAAATATGCCAAATAAGGTAATCTACAGTGTCCAAGGTGTGGTAAGTTGAATGCTGTTTGCCAGAATCCAGGTCCCTTGGAGAGAGTAAACATTTCAGGACGGCAGATAAAATACTGATTTATATCACCATGAAGCCTGGGCTCCTGGCTTCTTTGGTGCATAGCATTGGCAGAACACACCACTTGTGGTCTGGTCATTGTACAGATGAAGCAGTAAGCAAAGTGGTTAAAAGTAGATGTGCAGCCAGATTGCACAAGGCCAAGTTCCGGCTGTGTCGCCCCTTTGAAGCCTGAGGCAAGCCATTCCACTTGCTAACTAGTGCCCTGCCTTCTCAGTAAATTGGGAATGGGGGTAACGAACCTTATGTGTCACAGATTGTCTCGAGGATTAAATGCATTAATGTAGGTTAAGTGGTTAGATCAGTGCTAGGTCTGTATTACGCATTAATACATGTTAGGTGTTATTTTCTGTCATCTAGAATCAGGGAAGTGCTCAGCTAACAGCCACAGAAAGCTGAATTGTAGCCATTGACCAAGAATTAAGACTGAGGGGTACAGCAGGTCTCTGCTGGTGGTGGAACCACTCAAGTGAACGCACACCCCCCTTCTGAGGGCAGGGTGCCCGAGGCATAGCTTTTAATTTAAAGAAACCAAGCAGTCCCAGTGGAGTACTCTGTAGCACATTGCTGTCACTACCTTGTATTGAAGATGGCTTTTTTGCTTTTGAAGAAATAAAGATACTTGGCATTTTCTGTCTAGTTGCTTCTCTATATTATAGTTGAAGGCTTTGTGGCTCATCAGGTTTAGTGATCTGTCTACTCCCTCCCTTTTTATTACTACTAGGACAGAATTTGTTTCCTGATTCTTGTTCCTGGACTCCATCCAGTTTATTCAGGACGTTTGGAATGTACATTTACCTGCCAGGTGCTTCTAAGGACTGTGTTTTCTTTAGATGGTCTGCCCGTGCTGATACAGAGAAATTATCCATGGTGTGGATATGAATACAATGGATATGATTTGTCATATAGTTTGCTGTACCTGTTAATACTTAAAAAAGGTCATATCAAACATTTTGACCACCCTTTCACCAGATTGCAAGTTCTCCTGGTGAAGATTTTGCCTTTCTGTTTTCCTTCTGTGGCATGTGAAGTGTGCTTTGACTGTGTTTATTTACTAAGTGATCTGTTGGTTGCAACACAGGGTATTCAGGTTAATTCGGTTAATTCTGGTCCTATGGATTTGGAGACTAGAAATTTTTTTTTTTTAGCAGATTTTCAGCATTGTTCTTAAGTTTTGTTAAGTATATACTAAGTTGAAACTCCTTCAGTCAGATTACCGGTGTTTTCATCATTTGCGTGATTACCGAAGCAGCACCTGGATTTACTCATTCTTCTACTTCATCTTCTGAGATAGAAGAAAACTTACGACTTCAACTGTAATTGAGAATGAATTAGGAAATACAGTTTGAGTTGTTTAGTGTTAATCGTCACATATATCTAATACTTGTAATGTCATTATTTTTACACAACAGATCCTTTGTTTTACTTAGGATCAGGGATAATTTAGAAAATATTAATAGGATAATAAAAATTGCCCCAAGGCAAACACAAGGAGCAAAGATAGTGTGCTTGCCAGGGTGTTGGTTGGTAATGAGTGCCGTAGGAGCACAGTGGGCATGCAGTGAAGTCGGCCATCTGTAGGCTCCCTTTTCAGTGTTGATATCGCTTAGCAAATTATCACTGCAGTGAAGCTGAAGCTGTGTGCAAACCATATTCACTTAAAAATACATTTAAACTTTGTTTTCTTAATGCCTTAGGACACTCATTGTTCAAAAGAGTATCTTGGAATAGAGTATCTTCAGTTTCAGTTTGGTAAAGTTATTTTCACTTTTTTGGGTTCTTTTTTAGATTGGATCAGAGTCAGTAGACTGTTGCATTCCACTTTCTCATTTCTTCATTAAACTGGAATTTCCTTGAGAAGTACTTCCCCAGTAGAACCATATTTTCAATTCACTGGTAGCCTGGACTTTAGTAGCAGTGGCCTGCCCATCTTTCAAGCTCTGGATTAAATAATAGAATAGGGAACTATTCCATTATCTCCCCTTTCCATTAATTTCTTTTTATTGACTTGTCAGCCTCAGGGACTCTGGGGAGGTGCTTTTGGCCTAAGGAAGTGACATCTTCAGGGTTGCAGTGAAGCAAGGAAGAGCCCCCCCCATCCCTGCTTACTGGCATCTCCATATAATTAATGCCTTGTTCCTCCCCTCAAGTGTGCCAGCATCTTTTGGAAGTCAGCTAAATCAGTACAGAGAGTTGGTTCTAAAATGTAGATCTGTGAAAGATTTATTAACATTTTAATAAATTTATTAGGTTGTAATTTTCGAGTAAGTGGCTTTGGGTTAGATAAGTCATTTTATTACTGTATATTTTGTATTTAAGGCCTCTGCAGTCAGAGATATCTGATGTCTACTCACTTTTTCTGAAGAATGTTCTTAACAAGGCTCAAGGTTCTCTCTTAGATCTAAGAAGTCACTCTTTAAAATAGAAGAAATAAGAAAAAAGCTACTGGTTCTTTCAATAATTGTTTTCACATTACTAATAGATTTAGAGTAGAAAAGCTGAGTAGTGTTCTTTGCTTATACACAGGGCCAGCTCTGATCCAGAAAAAAAAAAAGAAGGAAATGCCACATGAGCTTGAGCCTGCGGCTGTCAGTGTTTCCTACTTAACCATTTTTTATGTAGTAAAGGACTGTCGCCAGGTACCCATCAAGCTCTAGGTACAGTTCTTTTGATTTTTACAAAATGCATTTTGCCTCTAAGGGCATGTCTGTTGTCACTGACCTGTGTTGTGTATTGCAGTACCTAGGGTGGCTGGTCCTTCTCTCTGGACCAGTTGGTAGCAGTGGTCATTAGGGGCAGAGGAGCTCAGGTACTAGCATGGCACCCTCCTGCCCTCCTGCCCTGTTTGCCAACTTGCAACAGCTCTCTAATAGCTGAAGAGTGGAAGATAATTGTGTTTTTAAGTTTCCTAGCACTTTGTTCTCTTATCCTCCTGCGCATGCTGCTTTTCCCTCCATACTTACACACAAACATACCTTCACTCAACTTTTGGTGTATGTAGATAGTAGGGTGGGTTGCTAAATTCATTTCAACATTAATGGCGTTTCTGTTTCATGAGGCATTTGGGTTTACATTTAATAATGAGACAAAAACTTACGCCTTTACATGCCAGGTACTTTTCCAGATATTGGCAGCACAGAACACTTCGGAAGGGCAGTCTAAAGATGAGTAACCCATTGTGGCAGCTTGTGTTAACTGTAACAGGAATGTGTGCAGTGGCACCACAGACTATGAGAATCCTAAGTTTTAGGAAACCAGAGGGTGCTCAGATGGTTGTATAATTTGGTGGAGAAAACAGCTTGTATTGACAGCTCTTTTGAGAAGGGTAGCCATGAAGAATATAAAGCAAATTTGATACAGAGAGGTTGGTACAGGAAGGGTGTATGTGTATTAAAAATCTGGTCCATGGAAAGGCTGTAAATGCGGGCAATGTCTTGGCTGCCAGAGGTTAATGTTTCAGTAAATATGACTGGGTTTCCTGGAAGGAGAGAGACATTTGTTGTTTTTCCTGGTACGTCTCTTTCTCAGTGAGAAAAACTTTCCCTAAAGCCCTGGTAAGTGCTACCCTGTCTGTCTCATCTCAGTGGGTTGACTTTCACACAAGCCCATGCTGTCTGTCCTCAGTGTGAAAGGAAATAGGACTTCTCTGAGTGGCTTAATTGGTGATGATTCAACTCTAGATGGGCCAGGGGTCTGCTTCCCCTGAAATACTTAGCCTCAAGTAAATGTAGTAAGTGAATACTATCAGTTTGGTAGAAAAACAAAGAGTAAATGGTGGTGGGCAGTCAGCAGTGTCATGCTTGTCTGCTGCTTCAGCCACTATGACATTCAGGTACGCACTTTGGAGTAGAAAAAGCAGGGGTGGTTGTCTTTGGATTGGGAACTTGGGTGACTTACTCCCTTTTTTATTATATTTCCTACTATGATCAAATAGTACTTTTATAATCATCAGATCATTTAAAAATTGAAAACACACATCCTGCCATTGGGAATTGCATGTAGAAGGAATGCTGTATATTTCTTTCAGTACTCCACACAGTTCTGAAGTTCTTTGTTATTTTCTGGATACTTTGAGGAGAAAGAGAATTTGTAATTAAATCTTTCACTCTGATTAGGTCTGGAGAAGATAGCTCTTTCTCATTCTGAAGGGCTAACTGACCTGTGATACCCGTGGCTCTCACGGAGTTAGCCTGGCTCAGGCAAAGTGTTCCATTCATTTGCTGGACAGACCAACAGTCCGTAAAACCTAGTTTGTGTCTTTTTACGTGTGTGTGTGTGTGTGTGTGTGTGTGTTTTAGTTTAGGCTTAATTTGGGAACTTTGTAGCTGTTTAGAATCCTTTTTGTTTTATTTCGAAGCAGGGTCTCACTAAGCTGTCCAGGCTAGGCTTGTACTTGATATCCTCCTGTTCCAGCCTTCCAGTGCTGAGGTTATAGCCACAGTACCAAATCTGGTTTAGAGAACAAATTCTTACTCTTTTTTTTTTTTTTTTTAGACAGAGTTTTTCAATGTAGTTCAGGCTGGCTTTGAACTCATTGTATAGCTCAGGCTGGGCTCAACTCAGCAATCCTCCTGCCTCAGCTTCCCAAGTGTTGGGATTACAAATGGCGTGCCAGGCTATGCCTGGCCAGTACGCAAATTCTTGAATCAGAGATACAAACAAATTTTTCTTTTCTTTGTTAAACACTCCTTCCTCTCCTAGAAGGAAAAATTGTACTGTGGTTAGCTATTTGGCCATTAATTTTAGATTTCAAAAAAGTGTCACCTTAAATTTGTGTGGTATTCTGGCAGGAATCTTAAACTTTTCAAAAGCATTTGGAAAAATATATTCACTTATGTAATGAACAGTAATTGTACAGATTGTATAAAATGTGTTTTATGTGTTCATTGTAAAAAATAAATCAAGCTAACAGCATTCATCCACCTTCTTACTTTTTATTTTGTGGTGAGAACCTCTGTTTCAGTAGTTCTAAAATTTGTTGTTATTAACCATGGTCACTGTTCACCCCAGGCTCTGTGTGCTGTGTGAGATGCAAAAAGTGACTTTCTACAAAAGCTCAGTGTTGTACAGTCACGAAATAGAAATTAATTGCTAACAGTTGATTTTGTTTGACAGTAAATTGAGAAATAGTTGTAGAAGGTTTCTGAAATGGTCTTACTTTTTGGGGGGGGGTAGAATTTAGAGAGACTGATCCTACCAAATTTTTCTCCAAGGTAAAATGCAGTAGTACTGTGTACACATCTAGTTGTTGGTCTCATGTCCTTTGAACTGAGTTCTGTTAACTTTATTTACAGGCCCCAGAGGAATATTTCACTGATTGGTGATTTTTATATAGTGAAAAGTAGTTGGTGAGAGCTTCAGTGGAAAGTCTGCAGATTGGAAATGTCCATTGTAGAGATGGTTATTTTGCCTTCCAGATTAAAGAATAAAAGCAGACATCCAGATTTTAGGGTTAAATATGTATAATGAAACATTGTAGCACTACAGTGACCTTGAGGGACTTTTGGAATAGGTTATTTTATTTTTTTTAAAGGAGGAAAAGTTTATGTAGCTCACAGTTTGTGGAGGTTTTCAGTCCGTACTCAGCTGGCTGGATTAGGTTATTTTAAATAAAGCATTTGAATTTTATACTTGTTAAGTTAAAGAATTTCAAATCTGTAACTCATGTGATGTCCTGATTATTTTGCCATAACTGCTACTTTCTTTAATTAAAATTACTACTTAAAATTCTTTCTGTGATTAATCCTCCCCCTTTCTGGCTTGAGTTTGTTTTGAGTTGGAATGACTGGGAAGTCCAAGGGTGCTTTCTCATTTACTTTGCATACTGTGCATACTGTGTTTGTCACCACTTAGACCTGCAGAAGGTCATTCTGACCTTGAGCTAGTTTGAGAGCTTTCACTTCTTTTGGTCACGTGAAAATACATATTTTGGTTCATAGTATTTTTTTTTTTAGCTTAGAGATAAAACGGC
>PVJX010021032.1:0-32489 GCA_004027295.1 Dolichotis patagonum
GTTCAAATGTGTTAATAATCAATTTCATTTTTCTCTCCGGAGGCCTCCCTTCCGGAAACCTCACGCTTCCTGTCCCAATCCAGGCTGATTGTTCTATCAGCCTGCTGTACATCTGTCATCTAGGGACTTCCCTTTGTCATAGGCAGCAGTGTTATCGGGGGTTTCTGCCTCTCCTTCCATTGCCTGGGCCCGCTGGTATCACAGCTGATACAATAAGATGGCTGTGACCATCTTGGTGAAAAGAGGAACTTTTCTTCCTTGCCACCTGTGACCTTTTCATTACAATCCTAAAGAGGAACTCTAGCAAAAAGTGACATCTCCTTTCTAATGACCATATTCCAGCTCCAAAGCAGAGTGTGTGAAGCTAATTGGCATCTTCTGAACTGGAAGAAATGAATGCTCTGAGGATTCCCATGACTGGCGTCCCCTTTAGGAAGACTGGGTGTTCTCAGAAAGAAGGGGGATGATGGACTCAGGTCACATGTCTACTAGAGGGATGGGCCAAGAAAAGACAGATGGAGGGACATTACTTGGGGGATCAAGATTCTATTCTTGGTTGTATCTACTGAGTAGTTACGTGACCAAACTGTTTGGGCTCTGTTCGCCTCAGTGTCTATTCCTTTCAATGGAGGAATCTAGATTGAGGTGTTAGGATAATGCAGGATTCTAAGAGCTTCATTTTGTCCAAGAAGAGCTTGTAAAATAAAGGATGCTCTGACTCAGACCTAAGTTCAATCACAAAACAGTAACAAAAAATGAAAGTACAACCAGAGAATAAATGGCCCCAAACAACAGTTAACAGTGATTAAACTTTTACCATGGATTGGCCAGACGCTGTGGAATGCTTTGTTTGGACATCATCACATCTTTAATTTCTAAGAATTTTTCATGTTCTCTGGTGGATCCATTTCAAAGTGTTGTGTGTCATATTGGCTTTAGTTTTGTCTGTAAAATGGAAATCATACCCTAACCTCCTTCATGAGGGTTAAATAACAGTTTGCTTGTGAAGCATTCAGAAGTGAATATAATAAGCATCCAATATGTATCGAGTGACCAGCTATTCTTGTTAAGTTTCTCCATGGTGGGCACACTAGAGAGGATACCCACCCTCTCTGCTCAGTCACCCCTTCTTCCACCTTCCCTCATCCAAAACTGCATTGCAATTTTTTGTCTACTAATGCAATTTTTTGTCTTCTTTGATTTTTCTGTGCTCTTGTTTAGTTTCTCTGATCATTTTTAAAAGTATCAGAGATGATAAATGTGCTTATGTAATCTGCCACTGTTGACCAACTGTCAGGTTTTTTTTTTTTTGCTTTCAGTAATTAACTTCATTTATTTTTTATCATGTTTTGTCTAATGTGTCATTTCTAAAAGACCCACACACTTAATTGTAAAACTTTCTCCTCCTCATCGGTTAAGTATGAGTAATGCTGTGTAAACTCTTCAGCAGCGTGTCTGGAACACAAGAAGGGCTGAAGATACATTGCAGGGGCCCCACAATTACTTTTTATCCTAATATAGCTCATGTTTTCCACACTAAATCACTGCAGTGGGGAGGTGGGGGCACAGTATGTCTCCTCACCTGTACCACCAAAGACGTTGGTGAACAGGTAGAATTCAGGAGGGCAAAGCCTGGGCAGAGATGGCTGGGGGGCTGTGTAAGTGCACCCATGCAGGGCAGCACTGAACCATGGTTGAAGGCAGCAGTGACGTGAGTGCAGGACTCTGTTGGCACGCAGGGAGGGTAGATCACGCCACGGCCTGGTCATTTCCAACAGTGAGCTCCTAGGAGCTCTTGTCATGGCCCTATGCAGTCACCCATTCATTTATTCTGCATGATTTATTGCATGATTGCATTGTGCGAGGAGCTGGAACATCTCCACGAGCAAGACAGATGTAGTCTGTGCTTCCACACGTGCCCCATTCCACCAGAGTAGGGGGATATACTTTTGTCTAACATCAGGAATCTTGTTCAGTGTTAAGCCAGTGTTGTGCAGACCCAACAGCTGTCCCTTACTTCCTTTTCCATTGCATTTCCAACCCCACAGTGGGGGCTGAAAAAGCTACGTCATTCTTAGCCAGTTCCCTGGTTTAGTCACAGGACTCCATTCTATGCCATCTTACTTAAGCAGTGCCTGCTGGGGCTTCTGGAGGGGACTTGCTTTCTCTGATGGAAAGGTTGATGTGTTCAGTGTTGCCTCTTTCCCTCCACTCCCCTCTGAATTTGAAGGCAGTGCTTAGAGCCTCAGCAGGTGTCATGGTTTATGTCAGTGGCCCCCAAGCCTCATGCAATTATGGAAGCGACCAAATCTAGCATTTGTGATTGGTTCATTGTCTAGCGTTTGGATTGGTGATGTGAGTGTTTCACCCACCCGGGGTGGAGCCAGGATATGATGTATAGGTGGGAAGAAGGTGTCTCTCTCTCTCTTGCTGGTTCCTGCTTTTGCAGTTTGCAGCGGCCCTGAATGGCTGCTCTGCCTCACCATGCAGCCTTGGAGCCAACTGAGTGTGGACTGAAACCTCCAAGAACTGAAAGAAATAAACCTTTTCTTTCCTAACTTTGGGCATCAGGTATTTTGTCTCAGTGATGAGTAAAAAGTAACTAAGACAGCAGGCATCATAAGGGAAAGTAATAATGGCTGAGGAGCAGAACCCCATCCTGCCTCTGGACCTCTTGTTCCTTCATGTTGTTTTAGTTGTCATAACTCAGGTTTATTTATTCATAGCTGAGAACATTATTAATGGACACTCAAGATTGCCAAGAAGCAGGGCATGGTGATCCATGCCTGCAATCTCAGCATTCGGAAGGCTGGGGCAAGAGGACAACCTGGAATATACGTTATGGTCTATAAAAAGAGTAAGAGCATTGTATGAAAATCCTTTTCTCCTTCCTAAAATGAAATTTCAAAAGGGTTACCAAATTGAATATTATTTCTAAAAATTTGAATTGTCCTTGGCCGGTTATTTACCTAATATTGCTGGCAGAAAAATGGACTTCTCTCACTTGGGGTCATTGTGGGTTAAAGAGCCAATCTGGATGCTATTAAAAAAAAAGTCTTTTAAAGTTTTCCAGAATAGGGATATTCAAGCTCAACTGGGAAACTAGGGCTTTGGCAACTCCAAGAATTGTAACGAAGAGGAACAGAAATGCTAACTCTAACATAAAAGCCATAAAAGGAGGAAGGTTCCTAAAGCATCGCATGAGAGAAAAGAACATAAAGCCAACAGAAACTCTGACAAACAATTTTCAAGTCCATGGGGCTTGCTGGAGAGCCATGTCTGGTGTCTAGAATGTCCCCCAGAAGGCTCAGGTGTTCTGAGAGGAAGCCTGTGGAAGCTTGTGGAAAACTGGATCTCAGCAGTGCCGTTCTCATCACTGGATTCATCCATGGATGAGGTCAGAATCGAATGTGGTGCTGGGAGGCAGGGCCTGGTCAGAAGAGGGGGTCGTTGTGGGTGTGATTGTGAGGGTGCATTATCTTCATTGCTCTCTGTCTCTCTGCTTCCTGGTTGCCTTGGGTTGAGCACCTTGCCCTCCACTGTAGCTTTCTACTGGGCTGTTTCTGCCTTGAACCCAGCTGACTGTGGACCAAACCGAGTGAGCCAACACCTTCAAGTTCCAAGTGTGGGGTGTTACGTCCAGCAGTGGGAATGTGACTAAGACGCCATTCCTGGAAGGCGAATGGTCCCAGTGGAAACACAACACCAGAAAGTCCTGGAGATGCAGACTGCAGTGGCGCCAATCCAATGACAGAAACCCTCATATTATAAAGCGAGGTCCTGTCATCTGTGACTGGCAAGACCAATGTGACCTGACACTTGTCCTCATATGGTTCATGAGCGAGAATTGTTTTTCCTTTTATAAGTGGTTGAAAAATAATCACAAGGAGAATACTATTTAGCGACACATGATCATTAGTGAAAATGGGAATGATGCTATTCATATGCAAGCTATGCTGGCTCCTTTACAAATTATCTGCAGCTACTTTTGTGACACAGTAGCAGAGCCAAGTGGTTGCCACTGAGGGCCTGCAAAACTGAAAACAGACTACCTTCTAGGAACATTAATAGTGCATCAAATGTCGAGCAGGAATCAGGCAGTTAAGCTGGAGGAGGCTGACCCTGAGCGCAAAGTCAGGTCCCCGCAGCTTCTTAGGAGGTGGTGTGTTAAAATAATACTACAAAATTAGGTCACTAACAATTCTGGGAAATTTGAACACATTGAAAAGTATCTGCAGAATAAAAGAGAAAAAAGTAAAAGACAATAAAAATAGCCTTAGGGCTATCACCTGAAGATCCCAGTTATTAATACTTGAGGTTTATTTGTCCAGTGTTTTTCTGTGTACATAATTTTTTCCTGTGGAACCTGTCTGCACGAACTGTATGTGATAGTTTGGATCGGGTTTGAGCGAGCCCCTAAGGATTCATGTGTTGGAAACTGTACTGGTGCTTTTCCATCCCTGAGATAAAATTACCAGACATCACAAATTAAAGAAGTTCCTTTATTTTGGCTCATGATTTCAGTTCATAGTCAGCTGCCTCCAAGGCTGAAACAGCAGGGTGGGAGGGCCCGGGCAGAGGAGAGGGATCATGGTGCAGCCAGGAAGCAGAGAGACAAGGGAGGAGCCGGGGAGAGGCAGGGTGGGGAGCTAAATCCTGTGGGGTGCCACCCCTGGGAGCCCACCTCTTAACAGCACACTGGGCTGGGATTTCCTCTGTGAATCAGCCCACTGCTGAGTGCAGTGCTCGGTGACCCAGTCTCCTAAAACCCCCTCCCCTGAACGCAGGACCAGCTCCCTGGCTCCTGTCTTGCCCTGTGATTACTTACTCTCCTACTTGGTCCCCTCAAGATGCCACCTGCCCCAAGGCCTCTGCCTGCCTTAAGACCAGCGTGATGCTGTTTGGACTTCTAGCTTCCAACAGGAACAGAATCAATCCCTTTCTTTCTAAAGTACCCAGCCTCCGGTATTTCGTATAATGGAAAATCAACTGACGACTACTATCTCAGCTGCGTCAGCTGGGATTCTTGTCTTCGATAAGGCTTAGGGTAAAAGAAACCGTAAGGAGGAGGGGTTGGGTAATTATGTGAGAGATAGGGTATACTGCCTCAGGTGGGGCTGAACTCAGCCTACCACGGCCCGTTCCTCACCACTGCCCGTTCCTCACCTCTTGGGTCCACCTGCTCCACTCACTTTTCCCCATCTGGCAGATCTTGTCCTCATGGTGCCCACAGGCTGCAGAAGTTCTCACTGCACAGCTCCACTGCACCACTGTTCCACGCAGAGCAACCCTAATGGTAGGGCGGAGAGAGCACTGCTCCTGAAAGGAAGCTGATAAAAAGACTTTCCAATGTGTCTTAGTCTGTTCAGGCTGCTAAACTACACTAATTCAGATAGGGTAACTTATAAATGGGAGAAATTTGTTCAGGAAGCTGGAAAGCCCAGGGTCAAGGCATTAGCGAATTCGGTGACTAGTGAAATCTCCTCTTTGACTCATCCTTGCCTCTCCCCAGGCAGAAGGGTCTAAAGGAATTCCCTTCACAGAGTGGAATCCCACCCATCACAGCAGGTCCCCTGTGACCTAATCACTTCTCAACAGCCTTCTTCTTAATACAATTACACTGCAGGTTAAGTTTCAGCATAGGAATTCAGACCAAAGACCATTCAATATTTTGGAGACTGAGTTTTCACTGCTGCCTGGTACTTGCTCATGTAAAGTGTACCACAAGTGGTTAAAACAAATTGTCTGAAGAAATGTTCCCCTCAGCATTTTGTTTGAATAGATGGAATCTGAGAAAGCATCTGGTACCTTTTTTGGGGGTTGGGGTGCTGGAGATTGAAGCCAGAGCGTCACACATGCTAGGCAGGTGCTCTGCTACCCTAAACTACACTTCCACCCCTCCCCCAGTACATTCTATCTTTAACATCTTTACAAACAAGGAAATTGAGGCCTGTAGAGTGTAAGTTAGTTCTCATTGTCATATAGTAGCTGAAAGGTGGGGGGGGGAAGGTGGCTTACTGCACCCCACACGCACCATCATCTGCTGTCTCTTACAGTCACCCTGAAGCGAAGCTTCAGACTAGCACAGCAGTCAGCTAACTACCTGAGCGCTGGCTCGGGGAGCCCCAAAATAAGTGAGCTAGAGGAGAGCAATCTGGGTTTCTTTTCCACTCCGGATTTACTTTTAGAAGTGGGGTGGGGCTGGGTAGACAAGCCACAGCTCCTGCTGTTTGTTCCTCTTCGTTGAAGTAAAAAAAAATACGCTTTTTGGTCAGCTGGAGCTCAAGGCCAGTAAATTTCCAGAAGGTTTTCGACACCGCTGCACTCTGAACACTCCTATTTAAATTATCAGATTATTTGGCAACCCCATCTCTGCGTTTGTCTCACTCATGTGGGCAAGGCGCTCACTGTCCCTTCCATCTTAATAAGCTCAGAGGCATGGAAGAGGAAGTGACCAGTTTGGCTGAGTACGGAGGCCATGGGGAGAAGGGGAGGGATATACCCGCAGACCCTGGAGAGTGGGTGAGGAGGGCAGTGGCTGTGAGCCCTGTGGGAGCAGTCTCACAGTCATGTGCACAGGGGTGAGCACCCCACTGTGCAGGAGACCCCAGGGGAGACGGATCTTTGTCACTGCGCTCTGGGAGCACGCTGTGAGCATGAGAGTGGGCATGACTTGCACAAGTACCCAGGAGGGTTCTAGGCGCTGACCCTGAGAGCTCCTCTTCAGGGGTCCAGAGCTGCTTCTCAGCGGGGACAGGTGAGCAGGGACGCAGGGCCAGGGAGTCAGTGAGGTAAGGGGAGAGGAAAGTGAGGCCCAGGCATGCAGACGTCAAGGTCACAGCTCTAAAGTGCAGGCGGGACAGGTATCAGAAGTTTGGGGATGAACAAAGCCTTTTAATTTACAAATATGAAACAAAAAATTAAGGAAATACTACGTCCCGTATGGACTTCTGCAAAATCATGAAGCTCTTCTCCATACATGCACACCAGGCCGTCTTTAAATTCCCTTCAGGCTCTATGCTGAGCCCTCAGCCCCGCCCCCCCAGCTGGCTCTCATGGTCTCCTGAGAGCATCTACGCTCAGAAAGAGCCAGGTGTTGACCCTAAGATGTAAGTGACCCACAGGAGAGTGTCGTGATTCAGCTGGTGTTATAGATTAAAAACTGGCGGTCAACTTAACGCCAGCGGAATTAAATCAGCACGGTGCTGAGCGTAGATGTCCCACCTAAGGAAAGATGCCAGCATAAATAGAGATGTGGAGAAGGATGCGTTGAGGCATTGTGGGTTTCTTTAAGTGTTGCTGTTTGAGCCATTAGTTCTGCTAGAGGAGCTTGTCCTGACTAGCTTCCCCAGTGTGAGTTCCACCATTGTCATCGGGAGCTCGGAACCTTGTTGGTGAAAGTGGCTGTAGTTCACATTGGGAGAGCTCTGGTCCTCACATTCGAGCATTGCTTCCTGGCTCTGGAGGAGAAAATGTGGGCCGTTTAATCTCCAGGACAAACTCATCATGCTGGCTTCCTGGCATGCACTCAACTGTGTTAATTGTCAGAGGAGCTCGGGGCCTCCGTGTCACTGAGGGTGGCTGTGGTGCTTTTCAGGACAGCCCTGGTCTTTATTATGAGTGTGACTTCTCGGCTTCAGAGTAGAACCCTCAACCTACCAGCACAGCTCCTTCACCCCGCTGGCATAGACTTTCCGGCTTCCACCACTGACCTTTGGGTCTTCCCAGCACAGATCCATAAGGCAGACTGGGGGTGTGAGTCTTTCTTGTGGGCTCTAGTCCTCCAGCTGGACTTGTGGGAGGCATTGTCATGGGCTCTGGGTCTTCATCTGGACTAATGCAGGACATTGCTGTGGAATTCAGGGCCTTGGCTGAATATCCTGTCTTTAGTGTTGAGGACAGATTTCCTGCACTTCCTTGTGTTAACTCTGGGTGACCATCATAAAATAATACTATAAACTCCATGTCTTGATTCTAATTGTTCTCTGTACAATCCCTGACTACAACATCTGGCAATTAGTTTACACTTTCAAAACACCTCATAGTTATTTTATTATTAAAATCCAAAACACTGCAGCATGAGGGCCCTCTTGGGACATGTGAAAGGCCCCCATCATGGGACCTCCTGCCAGTGCCCACTGGGCAGCCTCACCTCTGCGCCTGGTTTTTCAGCCTATGTGGGCCTCGCCCATGGCTTCCCCAGCCTGCTTGGTCCTACTGGGTTTCTCCTTTTCTTAGGAGGTGCAGGCTTGAATCTTGGCCTGAGGCCCCTTTCGGCAATTGTTCACCTGCTAGCCGGCAGGTTGTAGGTGGGCGGGGCTGCTTCTAGTCACCGCTCATTCAGGAAAAAATCGTAAGTTGCTTGGGGAAACTGCAGAGCTCCTGGGAGGTGACTTATTTAAGGAATATGTCACATTTGTCTCTAGAAGCTGGGCTTGAATTCTACAATGTTACTTACAGGCTGGATGACCTTAAGCCTTTTGTTTCTTTATCTATTATTGGGAAGAATAATAGAGCCCAGTTTAATAAGAGATGTGGGATTACATGAATTAATGGAGGCTGAGGTTGGTGCTTCGATCAGTGCTCATTTAGGCTGTGGTATCATCATGACTGTCAATATTATCACGGTTACCTCCATATACTGTTTGCTAATCCAAAATGGCCTTTACCAGTTTGGACATAAAAGTGTTGTAGTTATTCATAGGCTTTCTGTAAATAAGAAATAACATATCATGTTCAAAGCAGAACAGAAGTAGAAAAATAAGGGTTTGTGAAATTATAATTTTAAGGAATATCAACAATGATAGCATAATGTTTTAAAGACAATGAGTGGTCAAAAGATCCACATAGATATTTCTCCAAAGAAATTAGACAAGTGATTAACAAGCACATAAAAAGGTGTCCAGATCTACTAATCACTAGAGAAATGCAAGTCCAAAGTGTAAGATCCCACTTCACATCTATTAGGTTGGCTATTATAAAACAAAAACAGAAATCCATTAATGTAGACGGAGCTTATGCCTCAGTGGTAGAGCCCTTGTCCAAGAATGTGTGAAGCCCTGGGTTCAGTCCCCAGCAGTGCAAATAATAAATGTAGGAAAATATGTGGGGAAATTGGAGCCCTCATATATTGCAGTAGGAATGGTTTCCAGTATGGAAAGCAATGTGTTGTTTCTTTAAAAGTTAAACATAAAATTACCATATAATCTGATAATCCCTCTTCTGGGCATAAACTCCAAAGAAGGAAAAATGTATGTTCAAAGAGCATTTGTTTATACACCCACGTTCACATCAGTGTAACAATAGTCAAAGGGTGGGAACAAGCCAAGTGTCCATTAATAGATAATTGAATGAACAAGATGTGGTACATACATGCAATGGAATATTATTTAGCCTTTAAAAGGAAATAAATTCTGACATGTCATAACATGGATAAACTTTGGAGACATTAAGTAAAATAATCAGCCACCAAGAATAAATACTGAATGATCAGCCACTGACCTGAGGTACCTAGAACGGTCAAGATCATAGAGACAATAAAAAGGATGGTGATTTCCGAGGGTTTAAAGGAAGGAGCAGTGAAGGGTTAGTGTTTTGTGGGTGCAGACTTTCCATTCCGGTAGATGATAAATGTAGAAAGGGATGGTCGGTGATGGATGTGTAACAGCATGAAGACACTTAACACCACTGAGCTCTACACGAGAAATGCTAAGTTTTACGTGTGTCTATTTTGCCACACATAAAAGACAAAGAAGCTGGATAAGGTCAGCTAGACACGAGTGTAGACTAGAAATTTTCACAGTTCTCAGTATGAAGTCAAATCCTTGCATTTACACTTTTGCTTATGGTTTCATTCACTGAATGTTAAGTCTATTGCATGTGTCAGGCACCACCACGGGTAAGCAAATTATGGAAACTGACCCAGCATCTCCCTTTGTATATTTCCCATGAGAGGAGGAAGTTAGTCTACCAGGGAAGCTCGCAATAGGGATGAGATTATAATGATTTTCCAGACCAAGGCTTAATGGGTTCCACTGTTCTCAAATCACTGTCAACTTGTCCTAGCCTGAGGCTGGCCTGGATATAAATGAGTGACCCCTGAGTAAAATGAAGGATTTGAAATAACAGTGGAAAATACATTTTGTAATATCTCCAATGGTTCTGGGTATTCACATTCCATTTTCAGAGTTCAAATGGCCAAGAAAACATTATAAAAACAAAAACTCTAATTAGATACTTGCCAGAATCTATTGACCAGCTTACCTACCTTCCTTCCTTCCTTCCTTCCTTCCTTCCTTCCTTCCTTCCTTCCTTCCTTCCTTTCTGCCTTCCTTTCTTCCTTCTGATGTGGATGAAAGTGTCCCTATAACTAACTGGAGTAGCTGCTGCCCTGAGCCCCTCATTCTGAACTCTTCTGCATCACAGTCAGGTGGCTTCTGGGCACAGGGCTAGGTTATGTCTTTGGTTTCGGTTGTTCTCAGGTGGGCATTTTGTGACTGTGATTTGTGTAAACATTTCAGCTGCAGCAATTGCTAGCAAAGTCTTTGTGGAGCTCAGTCTTCTGCTAGCTTCACCTACAGTCTCAGTGTATCCATTTATAAAATCAAGCTCTGAGTTAGGTAGGTAATAGGATTCTAGGTTAAAATTCTAGGTTAAAGTACCCTCTCCAATGTGCTCACTGTCTCTACAAAGATAAAAAGATCAATTTCCTCTTTAAGATGTAGTAATAAAAAAAAAAAAATCACAGCTGGTAGACCAGAAAGCCAATGACAAAACTCTACATGCATCTATATCTTCTATTTGACTTACATTCGTACAAATTTTATGTGCCAAACATTCTACGGATTTTGCTTATATTCAGTCACTTAATCTCCATTAACAAACCCACAGATACTCTCATAAGCCCCATTTTATAGCTGAGGAAGCTAAGACACAAAAATGTTAAGTAACTTATGTCAGCCCATGTGGCTTTCATACAGGCAGCCTGGCTAAAGTTTTAGGTCTTCAAGGACACTCTGAGAGAGACCTCTCTGCTTTTGGAGTAACAATGGACATTAGAACCAACTGTGGCATGCAGATTAACTGAAGGGATTTTAGGCTAAGTCCAAACAGTGGGACTCCAAAGTACTATCTTGTGGGAAGAGGGGAAAGAAACTGGCTAATTTGGTTTGTGTTTAAAGGACTTAAGTAAATTTTATGATACCACAAGAAATTACTCTTGGTATTTTCAGTTTCTAGGACAGATAATTTGTACCCATCACTGCTTGGAACCTTGTTTATGTTTAATTAGGCTCAGCAATTTTAAGTCATTTATTTCATATGAGTCATACAGCTCTATGCACGCAAATGATAGTTTGTGGCTGTAAAAAACTATCCCTCGACATTAAATACCTGAATTGATAGAAGGGATATATATTTTTTTCTGAACGTGCAGCAGGGTTGAGAACACTTTTATTATCTTCTGTGAATCATGGTTTTCAGACTGGTTGGCTGGTGGCGAGGCCAGACCCAAGTTTAAACCCTGCACTAGCACTGAACATGCCTGAATTTCCTCACTTGGAAACTAGGAATAATAACAGTACTTATCTCTCGGGCAAGTATAGGAATTAAATAAAATGATGCGTGTAGAATGGATATCAAAGCACGTGGTCAGAAGTCAATTGTCCTTAAGTTGCTGCTGCTCTTGTATGAGATTTTGCTGCAGTTACCAAAGGTTATTGCTCCTCTACTCCTTGGTCCTGAGATTTAAGAGAGGAGAATGATTCAATTACTTGGAGACACTGCCCGAAGGCTACAGAAGCCACATAAAATTCCAGGCTGTTTTCCACATCTTTCTTTAGTTATGGAACTTCTCTTTCAAAAGCTGCCAGAACATTTCATGTTCAAAGCTGTTTGTCTCTGGGATTGCTTATACAGTATTGGCGAAAGAGGACGTGACGTACTCCGCAGGATTCTCATTTTTTCTTTTTCTTCTTAAAAAAGGGGAGAAGGGAAGCTCAGATTAGGAAATCAGGGGCCAAAATATCTTGAGTCTTTTATTATCGGATTGCGTATACTGTTAGCAGTTCCCATATTTTCCTTTTGGATAAACCATTTGAGGACCGAGTTGGTCAGTAAGGTACTTACTCGGTTCTTAAAGTAAACTGTGAATTCTAAGGAAGTGGAGCCAGTTCTGCTGACACCAGGGGAAAGACAGATCAGGACATTTGCCCAACCTAGTGGAACATGCTCTGGGCAAGCAGCTGCGCCTGGTTCCAGTCTCGCCCCGCCTGGCCGTGACTGACCAGCTTCAAGGCACCAGGAAGGGAAGGGGGGCCTATTTCGCCATCTGGCTCTGCTCCCCCATCAGTCTACCCCCAACCGAGGTTGCTTCCCACTCGATGGACTTAGGGTGTCAAGTGTCAGGGAGGCTTCGGGACCCTTCTAGGTGAAACTTCCAGGATGACCTCCAGTAGCCGGTCCAGGAGCGGAGCCTGAACGCCAAGAGCCGGCTTCCACCCCTTCGCAGAGAACCGGACACTCCCAACCTGCTCCTGCCAGCGACCCCTGAGGCGCGCGGAGGCCCCGCCCCTCCCAGCTTCTCCCCGCCCACGGCCTCTGTCCCGGTCTCTGATTGGCGCCCCCGCATGTCAGTCGGTGTCCGGGGCGGGAGCGCGGACAGCCACCCCGCCCCTCCCGTGCCGGCGTCGGCGGGGAAGCGGAGCGGCGGCCCCGCGGTTGACGGACCCACGGGCCGAGGCTGCGCGCTCCCCACAGCGCGCGGCCCGCATGGCGGCGCCGAGGAGCCCCCGGCGGCCGCGGGAGCGGGAGCGGCCTCGCGATCCCGCCGCAGGTGGGCGCCGGGCTGGGCTGGGCTGGGCTGGGCTGGGCTGGGCGGGGAGCGCTCGGGGCGCGGGGCGCGGGGCGCGGGGCGGCGGCTGCACTGCCTGCGGGGCGCGGCTGGCCCGGGGCCGAGGTGCTCGGGCGCCCGCGGCTTCCTGCGGAGGGACGGCCGGGCGGCGGGCTGCGGGTCCGGGCTCGGTGTCCTCCTCGGAGCGACGGTTGTCGGAGGGAAGTCGCCCGCTTTCGCGCCTCGCAAGCAAGCAGAGGATGTGGCCCACACCTCCGCGGGTGCCGAGACTTGGCAAACAGCGGACAGAGCCCCGGCTGAGGAAAAAACAAAAGGAACCACCGGCGGGCGGGGGCTGTGTGTGGCAGCAGCGCTCACGCTCCGGCTCCAGGACAGGTCCTGTGCCCAGGTGGACGGAGCTGGGGGGAGCGTCTCCCCGCCCCTGCGCCCGGATCCCGTTCCCGAGCCCCAGCCCCAAGGCCGCCTTCCCCATTGTGGCTTTCCCCGGCGGCTGTGCAAGGCGCACGCACCCACTCGTGACTTCGGCGAGCGGGAATGAAAGCTGGCCGGGGCCAGAGTGCTTAGGAGGTCCCAGCGGGAGTCTTGGTTCACTCAGCCGGCTGTGAGGTGGAGGGGAAGCCGCGGTCAGCCCTGTGCCCGGGAGTGTTGCGTCGGGTCGTGTAGAAGTCACAACCACGACCTCATCCAGGAGATAGAGGGTGCTCTGCAGGCTTCTAGGCCTGGAACTCTGTCTCACCTCCCACTCTGAAAAGTTTGGGGAGTGAACTCACTTTTTAACCTTTCTGCACCTGGGATTGTTGTAGAATTAGACAAATACTTCCTGTGGGTGTGTTCATGTGAACTTTGATGATGTTATTTTCTTCCCTTCTCCCTGCCTTCATTTGGCAGAGATAAGGCAATTTGGAAGCGGAGGCAGGGGCACAGCTGGAGAAAGCTGGCTTCGGAGGCGGCAGAGTGCCTACTCTGGGCTTAGCGTAACCGCCAGAGTTCTCCTCTGTGCACCACGTTTGGTGCGCTAGTGCTGTAAGCGGGGAGAGAATTCTCCTCTCTGCCTCAGCTTGTGGGGTGGGGTCTGCGAGGTTATGGAAAACTTCTTCCTCCAAAGCGTATCCACTGAGGATTTAGGAGTAGAGTTTCCCAGCTTTGCTGGTTGTGGTTACAGCAGGAAAAAAAAAATCACAAAACAAAGCCCAACAGTTTTAAAACCAATTGCTGAAGATAGGACAGACAGTTGTTTTTTTTTTTTAATCTACCCCATTTGAGTAAGGGAGGTGTAGATTAGCTTTTAAGATAATAGCAAGTGATACCAAATAGTACTTGACAATAATAAAACCACGGGGTAACGACAAAAGAAAACCCACAGACTAGAGAGGGACAGACAGTTGCTTGTGGCATCAAGGGCCCTTCAGTGAACCGCTCCGAAGCCGGAAGAAGACAGCACCCCTGTGGAAGGCAGTAGCGATGCGTAGTCCTGTGAAATAAGCTCAGCGTTCTCCCTGGCAATCCTCTGCTAAGCCAAACATTTCAAAATAACATAAAGGCAGGTATTTTGAAGTGCTTTCTGCTTCCTGGCGCACTTTGTAGTTGTGAAGTTCTGATCTTTCTGGCTCAGCCAGCACTCAGCTGCTGTTATCTGCTGCTCTGTTACTGTCATTGCCTTCTGCTGTGAGGTTGCTGCTATGACTGGCCCTCCCCATTCTGTGAGACAGACTTGGACAGGGTCACCCACCAGCTTTGGCTTTCTGCCAGTTAAAAGGTGTGGCCCTCAATCATGGTTTCCTTGATTGCCAAACCCTTCAAGCATGACTGAGTTTACTGGGGAGCAGATGTCTCAGACCCCTGTATGAAGTCTTGGGCCTGCTCCTCCCAGTAATCCCAGGTAGTCGCTAGGCAGGCGGGTGAGCTTTCTGGGTGCACACTTCTGTGTTCATTGGGTCACCTGGTGGCCGGCCAGGTGAGCAGTGAGAGGTAGGGGCGCATACACTTACCCTCCACATGGCCTGGCAAAAGTGCCCTGAGAGCCGGAGCTTAACTTGGAACAGATGCGCCGGGGATTTAGCTCAGTGGCTTACGGTCACGAGTTCGATCCCCGGTACCAAAAAAAAAAAAAAAAAACTTGGAACAGATGCCTGCCAGGCCTTTGCCCCCAGAAGCTCAGTGTGCCCGAGGGCGCTGACTTGAGTGAGTAGGGTGCTTCTCGTAGGTGGGTGCTGATTGTGACCTTAAGGGAAATAGTTTCCTCCTTTAAAAGTGGCATGAGGATTGAGAGGAGAAAAATTACTGCAATTAAACATATATACAGCAGAACACTTAGAACCAAAAGGTCCATGGTTGATGTGTTTTTTTGCTGTATATTTGTGCCCCTTTCGTAGTTTCACATTTTTGTGAGAATCTTGTTGGAGCCATGTGTTTTATTTTGGTAAACATTCTTGCCTGGTAAGTTACTAAGTTGAAAATGATGTTTTAACGTGGCTCTGGGAGTCCTCTTCCTGTGCCCTGCTCAGTGGGAGGGGTGAGCGCCTCCTTAGGTGCTGCTGGCACACAGTGTTGGTCCCTGTCACAGTGACTGAGGGCCCTGGAGTGCTGAACCCTGGAACACTGCCACAGCCACCACTCCATGACATGGAATCACTGTGGAAAGTGTGATGCAGAGGAGAGATTATAACGACGTTTCTGTTGCTGACGTAGAGCTGCCTATGCACGCATGGCCCCTTGTGTGGCCATGACAGTCTGTACTTAACTTTCAGGTACACTGTGACTGGTGTAACCACCCGCAGCTCCTGGTCCTCCCCGCTCCGTGCGAGTGGTCTGATGAAGGTTTGGTTACTTAGCAAGATGGTGTGTTGTCAAAACTGAGGTGGGGTGTGTATTTGATTTGTAATTAATTTAATGGAGGTACCTTTATATGTTTCTCCACAGTGAATCAACAAAGGTTTCACGTGTTTACATTTTTCCATTAACCGTCTGTTCTAGACATTCTAGCTACACTGCATTTTATTTTTACCTCCCCATGCTACAGGTAGTAGCATGTTTAAATGAAAAGAATGATAAAATCTTCATGTTCATTTCTAAGAAACGAAGAACCCTTGTCTGTTACTTTGGTTGCTGGGATTACCAGGAAATAAAAATCCCCTAGATTGTACCAAGCTCTAAACTTAGAATTCATAGTAAACCTCTTGTTGTCTTATCGTGTAACTGTAATGGTACGTGTGGGTGGCACTGTTGGACTGAGTTGACACCATAATTTAAAACAGTATATTAGCTCTTCGCTTGCTCTACAATTAGGTTTTAATGGATATTAGGGTTCATCTTCTAGCAGAGTGAGTAATCCTGTAGTTGGAGGACACTTTTTAAGAGAGCTCTCCCTCCATGCAGGGAGCAACAGCCTGTTAAGGTTAAGGGCTGATTGTTGAAAGAAAGAAGCATGCTACCATTTGCAGACCCACCGTGGTGAAGATGAACTCCTTCCTGTCCTCTAGCTCGGGATGGAACGGTCTCAGCAGGTGTAAACCAGTCCCCAAGTGTCACAGGAATGGAGGTGGCAGTGGAGCCATCACACTTAGAATCAAGGGAACTAAAATTACTTGCTACCTGGTAGTGAGAGAATCTGTTCCTAGGTGATAGAATAATGCTTGGCACTTTGGGGGTATATTTTTAATCTGTAACATGCAGGAGTCAGCTTGCCTGGCAGCTGTCTGAAGTCAGGGGAAAACGGTGCGTCTGACTGGTACACTTGGGTGGGTTGAGAGTAAGCCAAGTGGCTGGTAGGAAAGGAGAAGAGACAGCAAGCCAGGGCCCATACAGGCTGAATGTGATCAGCCCCGATGTAGACGTGAGGTGCCAGTCAGCACTGATGTCAGCCATGAGACCAGCTATTTTTCACTCTGCTTGGCATTTGCAGAATGAACTTGGCATTCAGTTTGTAGCTAAGCAGAAAATTGTCTCCTCAGCTTGAAGCAGAATCAGCAAGTGTATTTACTGATATGAATGTTGGGTCCCTTAGTCCTGTACCTGAGACAGCGCAAGATTTGAGTTGTTTCTTTGAAATTCAAAGATAAAAATCACTGTGTCAGACTTTGATTAATTTTACCCACGGTTATTTGGGGTTTTTTTTTGTTTGTTTGGTACCAGGGATCAAACTCATGACCTTGCGCTTGCTATGCAGGAGCTTACACCACTGAGCTGAATCTCCAACCCAGTTCTCTGTTTCTTAAATACTCCTTCAGCTCAGTTGTGCGTGCTAGCGAATTATCATGATAGCGGACTTGCATCGCCTGTGCCTGTCTTGTTCACACTCTTTATTTTTTTAAATTTTATTTTAAAGGGGGTAAAATTAAACACAACAAAACAGAACGGGACATAAGAAAGCATAAATTTCAAAGCTAGACAACCAGAGATCTTCACTATCTGTATATTGTCTCTTGTTTTCTTCCAAATGGTTGTCCATATCTTTGCATATGGGGAGCTCATACTAAATAACATAGCCAATCTTTTCACAAGATGTGCAGTTAACTGGCTCCCACTTGCTAAGGGAGGGGCACGGGACAGGGGACAGGACACATGAGATGTCTGATTCTCAGCCTGCACGTCTGCAGGATCACAGGCGCCCCCAGAGAGGGGAGGAGTTCCTTGTTCTCCCGCCACCCCGAGTCAACCGCACAGTGTAGGTCCCTATGCGCCAGGGTCTCTCTCCTTCGGGCCGCTGAAAGTCTGCCACACTCACAGCCGCCCCCCAGAGGGGAGGCGCTCCTTGTTCTCCAGGCACCCTGAGTCAACCGCATGGTGCAGGTCCCAAGGCGCCAGGGTCTCCCCAGCAGGCCCCCTAAAGTCCACCATACTCACCGGCTATTTCTTTCTGATGAATTGACCATTACATTTCCAAATTTTTGAAATGGCCAACAGACCACAGAAAGAATTCTCTTTAGGCTCCTGTTTGAAACCAGCAGCTACAGCAATCTGCTGGTCTTGCTTCAGGGCCAGTGTTCACACTTCATTCTTGCGCCTTTTCATATACCTCACTGATGCCTTGATTCAAATTTTAGAGCTGGTAAAACGTGGGTACTGTTCTTCCTCTCCTGCTCTCTCCCTCTTCGTCTCTTCAGCCCTCTTCTTTGCTTCCTCTTGCTTCCTGTTAGAAACTGGTAACCTCAGGCCAGGGATTTAGCTCAGTGGCTTAAGTGCCTGCCTGGCAAGCTCGAGGTCATGAGTTCGATCCCCGGTACCAAAAAAACCAAAAAAAACAAAAAAGCCAAGAAACTGGTAACCTCTGCAGAACCACTAGTGGAAAGGCTCTTCCCAGATTCTCCCAGGCTTGAGCCACTAAGAGGAGATTGCCGGGATTTGTCACCAGCTTCTGTCTGTCCTCTGGTACTCACTTTGAGGGATGCTCTGAGTTTAGCTGAATGTCAGCCATCTTGCAGCCGTTTGCAGTCTCAGATGTGGTGCCTCGTGCCCTCCCATGTAGCTCCCATGTAGCTCTGAAACACTGTAGAATAAAGAGGACTTTGGAGAACAGAAGCAAGTGGCGGTTAACGGCCCTGCCTCCTATCTGTTCAGAGGGGAGGAAGCTGAGGTCCAGCGTCTCCCGGCTCTCCAGAGCGGCCCTCAGCTGCCTCCTTTTCCCACTACCTGAACCCCCCTGCTAGGTGGCCACTTCACATTCTCACTTCCTGCTTTGTGCCTGCTTCATGTAATGAGGGAAGAGAAAGCCCGCATGTTCCCAACATGCACGCCAAAAGCCAGATGGGACCCCCAAGGTAGAGGCAGTGTTTGGGGTGGGAATGGTGGAGTCAGGAGCAAGTCCAAAGTCAGGCTGAGAGGTGGCTCAGCAGCGCTGGGATGGTTCTGTGAGGTCAGGGCCCCAGATGCCCCCCCCCATTGTGCTTCGCCTCCAGCTGGAGAGAGGAGGAAGGGAAGGAAGTCATCCCCCCTGGTGACCACTTCTTCGTGCCAGTATCCACTCGCACAGCTGTGCTGGCCCCCAAGGCGGGTGGGAGGAGCGTTTATGTGAGTGCCCTACTGGAATTAGGGTTCTCTGTCCATGGAAGAGCAGACGGGGTCCTGGGCCTGCTGTCTCTGTCATGGACACACAGGAGCCTAGATCCTGACCACACGGATTCATTCCATTCATTCAGCCAATGTTTATGAATTGTCTTCTTTGTGCCTAGGCCCAGAGAAAGAAGAGAGAAAACAGACACAGGCCCAGTCCGCAAGATGTTTACTGTCTGCGGAGGGAGACAGGCACTAGTCAGACACAAACACAACTGTGTAAACTGTGGCAAGGGCTGAGAAAAGGACAGCGTGTGCTGTGCAAGAGGAAGAAGTGTTTTGCTCTGGTCTGGGGGCCAGGAAGGGGTCAGAAGAGTGACCTTGGGGCTGGGAGCTGTGGGAGGGAGGGTGCTGCAGAGGGAAGAGTGCAAGTAGAGCAAGGAGCTCCATGAGGGAAGAGAGGCGGGGCAGCAGTGGCCTGGGGGTGGGCGGCCAGTACTCCTGCTTACTGGAGAGATACTCTAGGGTGTGAGACTCTGAAACAAAAGTCCCCGGCCATCCAGGAGCAGCTGGCCAACTTCCATGGAAGCCACCTGGACAGCCAGCTTGCTTTCTTCATTATTAATTTCAGAAAAGTTCCTCTTTAGGCAAGCATAGCTCCCACCACAGAAAAACGGTTGATGAGTAGAAGTAGCCCCTCCCTTGGCCAGAGGGAAAGGAACACAGGATAGAAGCAACGCTTGCTTGGAGTTGCATTCTGTGACCAGTGGGATTTTTCATTATCTGGCTTGGTTTCTCCCTCCAATAAAGGTGGAAGTTAATTGGTGTCTGATGATGTGTTGGAGGTCCCGGAAGCAGCAAGAGACAGGGAAACCCTTGCCCCAGCAGCTTTTCATTACGGCACTACACTGAACTCTCCTGGAGACGTGAAAAACGGGGCCCTGGGCCCAGCCCAGTAAATCAGAAAATCCACAGGGGAGCCATTGTGATTCTCTGTACCTAACAGTGCCACTCAACCATCAGCGTGCGTGCAGACCACTTGGGCATCCTGGCAGGACACTGGCTCAGCTTTGGTAGGGCCCGACAGCCTGTGTTTCCATGCAGTCCCGAGGTCATGTTGACGGTACTGCCCCATCGATGTTGAGTAACACTGCTCAGTCATGTTGGTGGATTTGTGTTTGAAGCCACTGGTTTCTTTTTTAGGAGATCACATCTCCAAGGTCAAAGGCAGATGGGCCCATGAGAGCAGAAGAAGTATGCTGGGAGGTATCTGCATGTGGGCCCATCGGCAAGATCACACTGAGCCCCAGGGGGCAGATCCCAGGTGGCTCCAGGGCTGGCTGGGTTTTCAGGATGAGGCTTGGCCGCAGCCCTGACTGGCACTAGTGTTCTTGGTTACAAAAGAGTCGGCTCCAAGGCCTCTGGCTAGGCTGGAAGGACAGATGATGGACCTTACGTCCCTTTCATGCACCTCATCAGGGACCTCCCTGGCTCATGTCAGGCTGTCCCAGTGTGGGTCTTTGCAACAAATAGGAAAAACCATGGAAGGATTTTTTTTTAAGTAGGCAATGACACATCCATCAACTATCTAAAAAATTACCAGCCTACACTAGCTACAGAGTGGAAAATAGAATTGAGGAAGGGAAGCCAATTAGAAGGATTAGTAACCATTAGCAACAGCCCCCAAATGACTCTGAATAATGGGAAAATGATGCCACCACAGCAGACGTGAAGAGTGGTTTGCCTCCGAGTGTACCGAGTGAACCTTTAGTCAGCGTGTTCATGAGTTGTTTGCAGTAGAGCAGTGAAGCTTTAATGTTAAAGACCTGCTTGAAACGAAGCAAGGAGCATGTCTGGTCCTGGCTGGGTCTTGAGGCACAGAACTCACACAGGTGACCTGATCGCCCTGGCTGCCTTCCCCCATGGCGAGGTGAAAGGTACACACATGATTCAGAGGTTAAAGAAATCACTAATGAGGTAGTGCAAAGACAGATAAAATCTGCGTGTCCTCGTTGTGTGATCAGCTGGGCTTGTACACTGTACAAAGCAGAACTCAGCCCTACAGTGCCCGGCCTCCCTGCTGAGGAGCCACCTAAGATTCCTTCCTTACAGGCAGATCTGGGGAAGGCAGGCGGGAGAAGCTGAATAGGCCTGGTAAGCTCTGAACTTGCCAGTCCTGTGTGTGGCATCCTCAGGGGGGCAGGAAGGGAGAGAGGTTGAGGTTGGGAGGCCCCACCTGACCACCAGGACAATCCTTGTGTCTGGAAATGTGAAGACAGTTGCCCCTCTCTCCCTTCAGAAGATAGGCCTCCAGCATAGGTCAGAGGGCCTCAAGACAGCAGGCAGAGTATGAGTCAGTGGCCTCTTGGGTGGTGTTTGTTTGCAGGTATGCGACACTAATGCAAGCCCAGGCTGCAGTGACTTGAATGAGCCATCTAGAATAGGGTTTGGTAAGTCAAAATCTGGCCTGCTGTTTGTTTTTCTACGGCCTGTGACCTAAGAAAGGTTTTTAATGTTTAAAATGGTTTGGGAGAAAAATCTGAAGAATTCCATATCCTGACATGAAATAAATGCAATTAAATTTCAGCATCCATAAAGGAAGTTTTATTGGAACACAGCTCTGTCGTGTATCGTCTTGGCTGCCTTCCTGCTGCAGAGGCAGAGTTGAATAGTTGGGACAGAGACCATACGGTTGATAGAGCCTAAAATCCTTAACTCCCTGATGCTTCATAGAACACTTGCTGACCGCCGTTTTAGAACAAAGAAAGTGGTCATCTTAATGACCCTTGTCCCTTTGGGGTTCCACCAGCATGTTATGTTCCTACTTGGGGTCTCACTTTAAAAATGGAGTGAGTGAGTTCAGAGAAGAGTGAGGAGGATAGTGAAGAGCCCCCCCCCCCCAATATCATGTGGTTGGGAAAATGGGGTGTCTGATGTAGGAGAATGAAAGAGGTGGAGTGGAAATGATGGAAATGAGCGAACTTTGAAGTTGGTGTTCTGATTATCCTCATTCTTGGGAGAGAATTCCTTAGGGCAAGGCAGGAATGTAGTTAGTTCAGTGGGAACTGACCTTCATTTAGAACGTGAGGTTTAAATTCAGACTTCTTGTCTTCCTTGGGCTTCTGATTGTCTACCTCAAAAATAAACCACTTATGGGACAGCTCATTAGATACCCTGGTCCATTGAAAATTGATATGTAGCATTCTCTCTGGCTTCCTGATTGGAATACTGTCTCTTGCTCTGCTGGGGACCCTAAGGAGGGCTGAGCAAGTGCCGGTACTTTGCCTCTTTTCTGGTAGTTAAAAAGACTCAGCAGTCACCTTAGAGGTATTTGCAGGCCTGCCGGGGGACAGTCACAAAGATGCAGAACCAGCCTGCATTATGGATGGTGTGCTGGGGGCATGTTGGGGCGGGGCCCAGTTCTGCCCCACCTGCCCGGTTGGAATCCAAACCTGAACTGCAATGGGATCCAAGTCCCTTCATCCCAAGGCCGTCTGCCCTTCAGGGAAAGATGTAAGTGGTTGTCTTGCAAAAGAGGACTTGGACTTCGTCCTGACCCAGGCAATAACAGCTCAAGTTGTAGTTGCAGGTCTGATCCCAGCAGCCCCTTCTTAAATCTTTTTGAGGCCTTTCCTTGCTCTTCAATGACACATTGGCATCTATAGACCAGCACCCCAGCCTTGCAAGCTTGAGTCCTGGCTCGGCCTCCCTTCTAGCAAAGCCTGCCTTGGCCTGGTCAGAGGCCTAACTATGTTAGGTTGCTTGTCTGCCTGTGTTGCTTTCTCCTGGGTCTCAGTGGGGCAGGTCTGTGCGTCCATTGTCCCAGAATCCAGTCTGTTAGTTTGTGGCTGTGGCATCTGCTTTTGGCTTAGTGCCTGATCTGCAAGAGGAGCCTGATCCATGTTCATAGAATAAGGACATATTTGAGCAATAAAAAGAGAAACATTCAAAAAAGGGAAGTAGATTTCTACAAAATGGTTGGGGAGATTTAGCAGGGATTCAGATGAATAGATTGCATTTGGATAGTGTTCTTTTGTTTAATTTTGCTCCAGCCCTGCTTATTTCTTGGTGTTGGCCATTTGGGGGGACTCTGGTATTGTTGAGGCCAAGTGATTTGTCCAAGGTCCTGAAGGCAGAAAATGGCAGAATGAAGACATGAGGTTTTTGCTGTTTTGCAGAATCCATTTTCTCTCCCTAGCCAGAGTCTGCATGGCTGGATGAAGAGGTCCTGGAGTTCCGTCCTTTCCCAGGAAAGGTGTGATAGCTTGCTCTTTGGTAGAGCTTGTTGCACCTTCTGCCTTTTTTATGCTTGGATAGGTTCTAAAAACCCCACACACAGTTAGAAAACTAAACTGACCTTAAAGTAATAGATGCCTTTAATACTCCTGCAAGATATAGTACCAGGTAGAAGAAAATTGACCTGCAATGTTATGAAAAGCTCACACACACAGCCTGTCTGTGGTGGGCAGGGAGCACTTTCCTGGGGTATTCCGGGTTCTTGCAGTTTAATTGGAGCCCCAGTGAGAGCGGCCAGTCTGTGGGGATGGTGTAATGGCTTAAGCAGGTTGCGTGACAGGCTACAGTTGAATGCTGTGCTGGTCATGGCTTTCAAAATAAAAACCTTCTACTTTATGGTTACCTTCCCCAGTGATACTGATCTTGTAGTGTTGCTTTTAATATTTTACCAAGTAGGACTGTTGTTTCTTAATTGAACAGAATTAATATGTGAAATACAAACATTTGGAAAGTCTTTAGACCTCATCATTTCACAGAATAAGAGGGCCTTGTTTTCTAACCATAATATGGACTTGTAGCAGATAGAAATATCTGTTGTTTATTGAACATTTTTTTACTTTAAAGTTTTTAGACAAAGTGATATTTTTTAGTACTTGGGGTCAAACCTATGGGTGCTCTACCACTGAGCTATGTCTGCAGCCCAATTTATTTATTTTGAAACAGGATTTCACTGAGTTGTCCAGGCTGACCTAGACCTGCAGTTCTTGACCCAGCCTCCTGAATCAGGGTGACAGATATGTGCCATTGTGCCTGGCAAAGGGATTTTTACTGTATGTGTCTTCACTCCCTCTGCCTACCTCACTTTTTTCCACCCTACCTCAGGTTTGATGCTGCCTTCCCTGGCCCACTTAGTCATCTCTGATATGCCACATTGGCTTGCTTAGGAGACAGTCCCTGAGCTGAGGACCGTTGATTTTGTTGATGTGGGTGGGGAGAAAGCACCAAGGTATCATGGTTTAAATATGAAATGCTCCCAGAGCCTCATGGTTGCAGTCAGGTTTTAAAAGGGAATAGATTTAATACAGGACACATAATTTATAGGATTGTTTTATAATATTCACCCAAGGAGTCAAATGCAGAAGAATGCAGGAGTTCTGTCCACACACTAGAGTCCCAGAGAATCCAACTGAGGGCCTGGATCCCACAGCAGTGTCCTCCACAAGTCCAGCTGGAAGCCTAGAGCCCATGGCAATGTCTCATGCAAGTCTGTACCAAGGATCTGCTATCTCCCAAAGGTCCGTTGTGGAAGATAGAAAGTCTGTATCAATGGGGTGAAGGAGCTGTGCCAGTAGGCTGAGAAACCTACACTGGAGCAGGAAGTGATGCTCAAGAAAGAACTCCCCCGAAGAAAACCGCAGCCATCCTCAGTGACAAAAGCGAGCTCCCCCAATAATGAGAACAGCTAAGTGTACATCATGCTGGGAAATCAGCGTGACAGGCCTCTCCAGGAGAATCAACAGCATACCAGGTGATTCAGTTCAGCTGGGTGTTACAAGTTGACCATTAGTTAATCCACCACATTCGTGTGTTAAGGGCCTGATCACCAATGCAGTAATGTTCAGAGGTGGCACCTAGCAAGGTGATTAGATTGTGATGGTGCTGACCTCATCAGTAGATTAATCAGTCAGTGAGTTCACAGCTGAATGGGCTGCTAGGAGTTGGTGTCCATTGGAGGAAGTGGGTCACTGTGGGGTGGGCCTTCACTCTAGGTCTTTTGTTCTTTCTCTGCTCCCTGGCTGCCATGATTTCCTGCCTTGCCACAGGACTAAAGGCAATGGAGCTGGCCAACCATGAACTGAAACATCTGGACTGTGAGCCCAAATGAGTGTGTCCTTCTCCGGTTGCTCTCTCGGATGTTTGATCATGGTGGTAAGACACTGACCAACACACATGGTCCTGGCGCTGTGCCACTGAATAAGACTGGAGAGGATGTGGGTGAGGTTAAGACTGGCAGTCCATGGAGACATAGAGACTAAGGGGACGCCATCCTGGACCCGGAGCGGCACTCGAAGTTTTGCAGGCACAGAAGATGCCGCCGAGTTTCCCAGTGAGAAACGGATGTTCTGCCACTGGGAGCCCCAGGCCATAGGTAGATCTGAATGCATGATCACTTGATTTCCGGCTCACTGGTGTCTTTCATTTTGTTTTTAGGGTTTTCTTTTGTTTTCAGTTTCCTGTGTTGGTGTTTGAATTACTTCAGCTTTGATATATTGTAGAGAGTGGAAAAAAATGAATTAGAATTTTACCACAGAAAACAGTGCCTTTTTGTAGTTATAGTCCTGTGTAGTTGCAATGACCACAGATCGGATTTTTCAGATAGTCACAGATCAATTTTAGGAGGCCCAGTGTCATTCCCCAGGAATGTTTTAACCACCAAAGCACTGTTTCTGCAGATGTGCGGGTCAGGGTCTCAGCACACATTGATGCTGGAGGTTGGGATGTGTGAGATTTGGTTAATCTGTTTCTTAGTTTGACAGAAATGCGTTTCCCTGTGCACTCATGTCCGCCTCCTCCCACGTGTTCAGCCCAAAAGGATAGAAAGGAAATTTCATTTTATGTGTCTCTTGACAGGCACAACATCCACAGTTCCTGGCAGCACCTCTCTTTCCTGCAGCTTCTTGCAAGTTGAATTTCCTAGAGATTGTCCTTTGCCAAAACTTGCCCCCATGAACACTCCTTTTTGTTCTTTTCCTTATGTGGGATGACAGAACCATTCCTTTCTTCCTTCTTCACCAAGTCCCAGACACCAAGTACCAGGACCCCATCAGAAGATTGCCCACCCCTCCTGGGGAAAGGACAGGAAGTTTGGCTGGCAACTGCGGAATTCTCCCCATCAGGAAGAGGTGACCCCCAGAACCTTCTGATATCCCAGGCATTACCCTCTTCCAGCTGCGTTTGGAGGAATGAAATTCTGCTGGGCGTATCATCAAAACTGTCATCATGAGACTGTTCTGTGAACTGTCTCATTGTGATGTTTCTTCTTCCTTATTTTTTCAGTTCTTGGGCTTAGCAGGAGAATTTAAGTTTCTCTTTTAAAAGGGTGTTACTTCTCTTTGTAGTAGCAACGCTGATTTGAAGATTTACTCAACTCCGTAATTCACAGATGGCACAGCCAAGGGTAAGGCAGGCAGCTTCTAGTGTTGCATCTATTCTCTCTTTGAATTCTAGCCATGCCACTCACTGGCTCAATCCCATAGGTAGTAATTTAACGTTTTTTTTTTTCTTCTGACATTTTTTTTCCTCATCTGCAAAACAAAGTTGATAGCAGTAGTAAGAATACAGTGAATTGTTAGCATTTACTGGGTGCCTCCGGTGTGAACACGTTGTGTTAAGTGCTTTTCTAACATTTGCACAAAGCTCCACGGTAGCTCTGAAAGGTGGGTACTGCTGTGCCTCCTGCATTGTGACACACGGTGATGACAAGAGCAGGTGTGCATTGAGCGCACGCTGTGTACAGGCTCCACGTGTGTTGATCCCATTCCTGGGGCTGAGACTGTAGGTGAACCGGGCCTCTGTGTGTATCCCCAGCCACATGCTACTGTGTAGAGGGCCAGCCTCACTGTCGCTGGGTAGGATGGCTCAGAGGAGGAAACGAGAAGATCCCTCCGTTGTGCTTAGCCCCCGGGCTGCCTGCCGTACCAGTGGCTGCTCAGACTGTAGCTATTTTAGTTGTTGGAGAAGCTCTGTTTTTCCTGCGTGCGCCCTGCAGAGCCCTCTCCCACCCACCTACAGCTGGCTCTCCAGAGCCTACCCCAGCACACATGGTTATGTTCCCTGGCCCTTCTAGCCTGAACCAGATGAAAAAATACAAACATAATGTTCCATCTTGCTTTTTTTGTGTACCACAGGAGATTTTAAACCCAGAGCCTTCACACTGAGCTTCGCCTGCAGCCCTTTGTTTTGGAAGCAGGGTCTACCAAGTCACTGGCTTAAACTCGTGATTCTTTGTGCTTCAGTCTCTCAGAATGCTTGGATTATTATAGACATATGCCGTCACATCTGCCTATAGTGTTCCATTTCTCTAGAAAATGTTTACAGCTACAATAAAAGAATTATGTATCACATAGACACGATTGTAATTCTTGCATGAATTGCAGAATTTACTGAAATTATTTGCCTGTGTTGAGAAAGCCATCTGAATTAATAAAAATGTAAATCATAGATACAGAAGCAGGATAGTTTTATATTTTTAAATATAAAGCATCTTACTAAATTTCTAGGTGGTAGTAAATAGACACCATATACTATGGCCAATAGCTAACTGACTATTCTAAGTAGATAAGCATTTGTTTGAAATTGTCCTTTTAAGGCTTGGGAGTATGTTTTCTTAATTTGCCAGTAACATTTTCCTCTGTATTTGTTGGTAAGTTTCTTTTTTGTTAAGAGTGCCAGTGTACGTCAGAAATGCTAGAATTGCATAGCCTATGTTGACAAGGCTTTTGCTGTGCTCAATCATGGGAATTTTACTAAATTGTGTGCTGTGAGGAAATTATTTCACAACACTCCCCAGGAGGTTTGGCCATTATTCAAAAATCCTGTTCCTCATTTGCACATCAGCATTTTGCATGTTCACATGGAATATAATCAGGAATTTGCTGAACACAGCAAAATCTTGCAAGTGCCCTATGTGAACTCGTAGGCCTACTTATTAGCCTATCCCTTGTGAGATCAGTGTGTGAGATCAGAAGCAGCATGTCTGGATCACCTTATAAATCCTTTTTTGTGGCCCACTTTCTGGAAATGACACCTGTGCTCCTACTGTTTCAAGTCACGCATTCTGTATAACTAAAATGACACCATATACTGTGGCCAATCATGATGCAACAGTACAGCAGTGGGCAGAAGTGGGCGGCTGCAGGCTGCTGGCTTCATTGCCAGCGGTGCGCCTCGGCTGAATTGAATCCCTATAGTTATGCACTCATTAAGCAGGTTCTCAGCGAGAGCAGAGTGTGAGCCAGGCTGTGCGCTGACTCCTCAGTGTGTCAGCCTTCCCCCAGAGGGTCTGTGTTTTACTGTCCAGGAAATATAACATAAGAAGGGTCAGGTCAGCACAGTCACACAGTGAGAAAAGAAATAGGAAAGTTGTAGAAGTAAAGTCTGGATCCTGAAGTCTTACTCCTTTTGTTCATTATCCTATTAAATTTTGTGCTACGAAGATGTTCTTATATGACACTGAATATGGGGGAAACTAGGTATTTCTTTAATTTTTGGATTGAATTTTTGAATACTTGTTATGGTTTGTGTCTAGGTGCCCCCCTCCAGCCTCATGCAATCATGGACATGGCTGAATTTAGTGTTTGTGATTGGCTCATTGTCTAGCACTGGGATTGGTGGTGTGAGTGCTGCACCTGCCCAGGGGTGGAACCCGCATACAGTGTAAGGGCGGGAAGAAGGCGTGTTTTCCCTCTTTTGCTCTGTTTACTCTTGCTGTTTGTGGTGGCCATGAACGGCTGCCTCGTCATGCCACTCTGCCTTGGAGCCAGCTGAGTATGGACTGAAACCTCCAAAACTGTAAGAAATAAACCCTCCCTTGCTTCACTTTGTGCATCAGGTATTTTGTCTCAGCAATGAGATGAAAGTAACTAAACAGCATTTGGTAGCAGAGGAGTGGGGTGATTGCTGTGACTGTACCTCACCATGTGGTTCAAGAGCTTTTAGGAATGGCTTATGGGAAGAGTTTGGAAAGGTTTGGAGATGTCACCTGAATGTAGAGAGCTGGAACAGCTTAGGCTGTTTTTAGGGAAGATTCTGGTCAGAGCTCAGGAGACCAGAAGGCTGATAGAAAGCCTACCAGTAAAGACCAGGCTCACGAGGTTTCTGCTGGGAAGGAGGACTGCATTGGTTGTTGGACTCCAATTGGTGTGTGTTATGGCTTGGCAGAAAATTTGTCTGCATTCTGCTCATGTCCAGAGACTTTGCTTGAGACTGAAATTAAGGGCAATGAACTGATTAATCTGGCAGAAGAAGTTTCAAGGCAGTCTATTGAGGCAGTGGCGTGGCTATTGTTGGGGGCTTTTAGCCAGATTTATGTTGTGAATCAAGAGCAAAGAGCCCAGCAGGGTGATTTAAAATGTTGTGAGTTTGGCCAAAAGAAAATCTCCAGTAAAGCTGTGGACTGTAAAGATAGAACTGAGACCTTGATTGCTGAGAAAGAACAGAGAAATAAAAAAGATGGCCTGGGGGTATCCCAAGAAGCTGCAGGTCTCTCTCCTTTGCAGCTTCAAAACTGAAAAAGTGGAAGACTTTGCTCAGAGGAGAAAGCCACAGAGTGCCTTGTTCCAGAGTGGTAATGAAGGCAGCTGCCATCATTTTGGAATAGATTCCAGAATGGTGGCGGCATAGAGAAGCTGTTCCTCACAATCAGGCTGAGAGAGCTCAGCGATCCAGGCACTCAACCCCTACAGCCAAGAGAGAGGAAGGCTTGGCCAGTGCTCCAGCTGGCAGCGGACCTCGGCAGCATCCGCATAGCGCTGGTTTTAAGTGAGTGGAGCATGCATGAGTTCTGAGGTTAAGGCAGCTTCCATCCCAATTTCAGAAGGCCTGGGAGACCAAGCAGTGTGCCCCTGAGAGGGCAGTGTGTGAAGCTGTGAGTATGAAGCCAAAGGTGCAGTGGAGACCCCAGGAGTTTGGAAAAGCCAGAAACGTGGATCATCTGAGGAAAGCTGCAAGGACGGAGCAGAGTGGGCTTAAGAGAGAAGCTGTGGGAGCTAAAACCATTGGAAGTGCCGGGATGGAGTCACTCAAGCCGTTTGGAGCTTGCAACCAGATTTTCAGATGCTGAGTATAGAACTCCAGGACTTAATGTTTGCTCTGCTGGATTTTGGACTTGCTTTGGTTTCAATGTTTTGTATTCCCCAGTGTGTAACTTTTGGAATGGTAATGTTTGTCTTGTGCCATTGGATGTTGGAAGTGTTTAACTTTGTTTTCATTTGTACCAAGGCTTGCAGCTAAGAGTTTGCCTTAAATCTCAGAGGAGACTTGGGGCTTGGACAGCAATACTGAACCTGTTAGGGCTTTGGCAATGCTTGGAGATGGGACTAAATGTCCTTTGTATAAAGGATGTTCCTGAGTCTTTAGGGGGCCAGGGATGGAATGTTATGGTTTGTGTCTAGGTGCCCCCCCTCAAACCTCATGCAGTCATGGACATGGCTGAATCTAATGTTCATGATTGGCTCATTGTCTAGCACTGGGATTGGTGGTGTGAGTGCTGCACCCGCCCAGGAGTGGCTCCAGCATACAGTGTAAGGGCAGGAAGAAGGCGTGTTTTCCCTCTTTTGCTCTTTTTACTCTTGCTGTTTGTCGTGATCATGAACAACAACCCCACCATGCCATCCTGCCTTGCAGCCAGCTGAGTATGGACTGAAACCTCCAAAACTGTAAGAAACTAAGACAATACTTTAAAATATTTAATTCAATGATAGATACTTGATGGATAAAATGGTTCAATGTATATGTATTTTTTCCTTAAAGGAGACTTACTTAATTGCTATAGGCTTTTTGGTTTTATTGTCTGTTTTTGTTAGGAAGTGACCAAGTTCACTCCTGGACACTAGTTCCAAGCCAGGCCCTAGATACTGCCTGGCGCATAGCCAAGGGCTCTGTGATGATGGCCGTGTCGCTGCTGGTGGCCACGCTCTGTTACTTCAGGAGGCTGCACTTGTATTTAGGACACCGGCTGAAATGGTATGTCACTGCACCACCTTCAGATCTCAGAAATAGCCTTGCTCTTCAGTGCAGACTTCTGATATTATTGTTTCCTTTACTTTTCAGGTGGATTGGATATCTGCAGAGAAAATTCAAAAGTAAATATTTTATGTATATGTTTCCTTATTTTTAGAGTGAATAGAAGGGTCAAGAGGGAGGGAAAAGGGAAAATTAACTGCCTTTTATGTTTTGTTTGGTCTAGGGAACCTCAGCGTGGAGGCAGAAGTTGATTTGCTCAGTTATTGTGCAAGAGAATGGAAAGGAGAAACACCCCATGCCAAACTGATGAGGAAGGTGTGTCTGTTTATAGAAGTTATGGGGAGATGTAGACTTTGTCTTTCAGTCAGAAAACCTTCTGCCCTGCATTAGTACCAGAGGGGTATAAGGAACACTGTGGCTCAAATTCAGAAGCCACATAGCTGCTAGAGGCTGGCTTGGGCCTTTGATCTAGAGCCTGTGCCTTGGAGGACCGAATACCTAAGTTAGGTCTCTAAGTTCAGGAAGCCGGAGCACTGTGTTTCAGCTCCCCCCAAACAGGCCTATGAAACATCTGTGTGTGCAGTGGAGCTTCTTCCTGGAAGGGTCAAGTACCTTGACGTAAATACATGGAGGAGCTTTAGAATTCTCCACTGGACTAATTTTGGTAAATACTTTCAAAAGTGCTGCCCCATCTTGTCACTAGCAAAAGCAAACGAAGGAAGAGAAGGTGCATTTAAAGAACTCGGCAGCATGACCTTTAAAATACATAGGACTTTTCATTGTGCTTGTGTTAGATCCCTTAGCAACCCCAAATGACCTTCCATTGCTCTTCCAGGACTTGTCATCTAAAATAGGATGATGCAGGTCTTACACGTGAGAGTCACTTTAAAGTTACACACAGTTACTGTCATACTTTATCATTATTTCTGATGGGAGGAGTACCTCACTAAAAACACTTTTTCAGTACGTCCTTTGAATTTGTTTTCTTATTCTGTTGTCCAGTGGGTTTAATTAAAACTTTCTCTTTTTGTGCTAATAGGCTTATGAGGAGCTGTTCTGGCGGCACCACATTAAATGTGTTCGGCAAGTAAAAAGAGATCATTACGATGCCCTGAGATCGGTGTTGTTTCAGATATTCAGCCAGGGCCTTTCTTTTCCATCCTGGATGAAGGAAAAGGACATTGTTAAGGTACGCGTTCACCTCGGCCACACAGGATGTGTCTCGTGCACAGTGACTGCAACTCAGCAGCTCCTGGGCTTCTCTGGGGAGCTCTGTACAGAGGATGGCGAGATTGGAGGAACTTTGCCAGGTCATTTAACCCAGTCCTCTGTCTCTTAGGCCAGCTTGCAGATCCACTCAGAAAGGCATTAGACCCGGGTTGGTTTGTTTTTAATGCCCCATCTTTTCTTGAGTGTCATCTGCTTTTTGTAGATAAGGTGGTCTAGTAAAATTCACTGTTTTGCTCTGTAATTAGGAGATTTTTAGCAGATTCATATCGTATGTAACCACCGCCCCAGAACGTCTCTTATATATCCTTATAGTCAGTTTCTCTCCGGCTTCTAGCCCCTGGTGACCCTGAATCTGTTTCTGCCCCTCTAATTTCACTGTATCCAAAATGTCACATAAATGCTGTCCTCTAGCCCAGAATGCAGTTCTGAATCTTTCTTTTTT
>PVJX010021033.1:0-32466 GCA_004027295.1 Dolichotis patagonum
GGCCTTGAATCCCAAATTCTGGAGTTACAGGTGTGCGCCACCATGCCCAGCCTTCTAACAATGAATTTTGAGTATAATTAATTACTTACAATAACAGTACCTGTAATGGCCCGAACACATGAACCACTGGTTAATATTTTCTATGAGGTTTTTTTTTTTTGGTACTGGAGCTCAATCTCACAACTGCTGAGTTGTATCTCCAGCCCCCTATGAGGCTGGTAGAGAGTAATTATATAGTCCTAACTGCTGAATGGTCCCAAACAGGCAAATGTACCCATTTCTATACAATGTCTTAGGTTTAATGGTTTCTCAGTACCGATGGGACTATGCTACTGGGAAAGGAGAAAAACTGCTCTTTGGAATCAGCCAACCACAAGGGTAAGACAGTACCAAGTAACAAGCTCATCAAAGAGGAAATAACAATATAACTAAAGCCAGGGATGGCACACCTGTAATCCCAGCATTTGGGAGGCTGAGGTGGGAGGATCGCCTTGAGTTCAAGGCCAGCCTGAATTCCACAGTGAGACCTTGTCTCAAAAAAGATGAGGGAAAAATAAATAAATAATAAGGGCTGGGGATATAGCTCAATGGCACAATGCCTGTCTGGCAAGTGTGAGGTCGTGAGTTTGATTCCCAGTACCTCCAAAAAATAAAAAATAATTAACAACTAGGTCCCTGTAATATAGTTTGTTTTGTTTCATCTACTTCACTGAAGGATAAAGTTTGTAATGGAAATGGCTTGTGATGATCTGTACTAATGAATGCAGTTGTGCCATAATTCAAAAATTATTTACATTACTTTAGATTCCTTCCCTGTAAATCCATCTTCCTTCCCCCTTCCTCCTCCTCTCCCTTCCAACCGAATACAAGGCTTCATTCACCTTACATAAGCTAGGCAAGTACCCTGTCAGAGAGTTACATCTAATCCCACCACACACAGTTTTTTTTTCTTTCAGATATGCTAACTTGCCCTTAAACTTGCAATCTTTTTGCCTCAGCTTTCCTGAATAGCTTGGATAACAAGTATGTGCCATTGAGTCCAGCAGTAATTTTGCCTTCTAAATTGAAAAAATTCTTTCATTCCTTGGGCACAAATTAAGTGATAAGGCATTAAAAAAGCATGTGGTTTGACAGAAAATTGGGGTGGAGGGAATAAAAATGATCAAAATGCAGTATGTACCAATTCATCAAGATGAATGTCATTATTGTATGTCTCAAACATATACTGATAAGCCAGATGTGGTACATACATGTAATCATAGCACTTGGGAGGCTGAGGCAGTAGGATCACCAAAAATTTGAGGCCATCCTGGGCTACATAATGTATTCAAAGCCCACACTGAACTACCTAGTGAAACCCTGTCTCAAAACAACACTGAAAACCTCCCAAAACATTTACTGATTAAAAAAAATCTTAGGAAGGAAATTAAGAGAGAACACTCCCCAGTAATAAAATAATGTTCTAGCAAATGAATTTTAAAATATATGGGATTTAAAAAAATAGACAACTTTTTTTTTGGTACTGGGGATCAAACTCATAACCTTGCACTTGTCAGGCAGGCATTTATACTACTGAGGCAAATCCATGGCCCCCCCCCTTTAAATAGACAACTTTTAAAAAAAAGAAAAAAAAGAGACATTGAGTCAGGCATGGTAACAAAACAAATACCTATAATCCTACTTACTCAGGAGGCTGAAGAAGAAGGATTGTCAGTTCAAGGCCAGCCTGGAAAATTTAGTAAAAACCTATCTCAAAAATAAAAGGGGCAAAAAAAAATAAAAAAATAAAAAATAAAAAAAATAAAAGGGGCTGGGCTGGGGATTTAGCTCAGTGGCTTAAGCGCCTGCCTGGCAAGCACAAGGTCATGAGTTCGATCCCCAGTACCAAAAAAAAGGGGGGGGGCTGGGGATGTGGATCAGTGATATAATACTTGCCTAGCATGCACAAGATCCTAGTTAAACCCTTGGTACCAAAAATAACATAACAACATAAAATAAAATAAAGACAATGCATATGCATCCACAAATACCTTGATATACATTAATTTTTTTTTTTTTGAGGGTCTTGCTATGTAGTGCAGGGCTGGGGATTTAGCTCAGTGGCATAAGTGCCTGCCTAGCAAGGGCACAGTCGTGAGTTTGATCCCCAGTACTGATTTAAAAAAAAAAAAAAAGCAAAGCTATGTAATCCAGGCTGGCCTTTAACTTGTGGTGATCCTTCTGTCTCAGCCTCCCACATCCTTGGATTATAGATGTGTACCACTACACCCAGACTCTATTTATTTTAAACTTTGTCTGATCTAAGGAAGAAATCTGAGGTTCAAGAGGTGATGAATTTGAGAAAGATCATGAATTAGGTATGGAATCCATTTTGGTAATTTCTCCTGATATGAAACTAAGCTCCCTATCAGGCACTAATTCTTTGCTTTCCTCACATATGCACTCCATTGGAACAGAGTACCTGTATGTTACAGTAATTCTTTTTGGAGATGAAGGAAACTTGAACAGGGAAGAAGTCGTTGGGCTGCCCAGCAATACTAAACTCCAGGCTGCCACTCTTATTTTTGGCATCAATCACTGGCAGGCACCACTCCAAGGTATTTCGTCGACTGTCATGTCGATATTCCCCATCAATCTCACCAATCACAGGAGCACCAACACCCGATCTGTCATGAAAAGCATCCAGTTAAGTTAGTTGTCCAGAGCTCAACTTCAACAAGGAAAATCAACCCCAAATTTAACTATGCTACTCAAATTTGGCCTTTTTTATGCAGACCTAGAGAAAATTAGCATAATATCATCAAGGATCAATCTAAGTCCTAGCTCCTGCCCTCTCTGAGGGGCGGCTGAGAGAGTGGCAGACTTTTAGTGGCCCGAAGGAGAGAGACCCTGATGCCTCGGAACCTGCACTGTGCGGTTGACTTGGGATGCCGGGAGAACAAGGAGCTCCTGGGGGGCGGCTGTGAGTGTGGCAGACTTTCGGTGGTCCAAAGGAGAGAGACCCTGGCTCTTCGGGACCTGCACCATGCAGTTGACTCGGGGTGCCAGGAGAACAAAAAACTCCTCCCCTCTCTGGGGGGGCGCCTGTGATCCTGCAGGCGTGTGGGCTAAGAATCAGACATCTCATGTTGTCCTGTACCCTGTCCCGTGCCCCCCCCCTTAGCAAGTGGGAGTTAACTACACATCTTGTGAAAAGATTGGCTATGTTATTTAGTATGAGCTCCCCATATGCAAAGATATGGACAACCATTTGGAAGAGAACAAGAGACAATATGACAGATAGTGAAGATCTCTGGCTGTCTAGCTTTGAAATTTATGCTTTCTTATGTCCCGTTCTGTTCTGTTTTGTTGTTTAATTTTATCCCCTTTAAAATAAAATTAAAAAAAAAAACAATAAAAAACTAAGTCCTAGCACCTTAGCTATGGATCTCACTCAATGGCCTTTGTAGATACAGTATAGTATAACAAGGTGCTACATTTGGCAGATAGGGCTGGAGGCCACTTAAAGTTATAGACTAAACCCAGGACATGGCAGAAGACTGCAAATGTCTGAAGTGGGCTATGTTTCAAAAATTCTGCACCTGGGGCTAGGGATAGTGGCACAGCACCTGCCTGGCAAGTACAAGGTCCTGAGTTTGAGTCCCAGGACCAAAAAAAAAAAAAAAAAAAAGAATTAGGTCTGTGAAAGGATTTTTTTTTTGGTCTTTTTGAGAATTCTACCACTAAACCAGCCATGTACCATCCATTGATTTATTTTTACTTTTCTGAGACAGAATCTTGTTATGTAGTTCAGGTTAGCCTAGAACACACTTTGTAGCCCAGACTGGCCTCACAGCAATCCTCCTGCTCCCAAGTGCTGGGATTATAGGCATGCACTACCATGCCCGGCAGGACTTGTTTTTGAAAGAGTTTAAAATGTTTACATCTAAATGAAGCTGAGGCTGCCAGTAGGTTTATTTATAATCCAGTATCCGGACTTTTGTTTGTTAAAGGCATAATCACACTTGCACAAAATGCAATATGATGGGATAGAGACACCAAGCTGTCTTTAGCCTCCAAAAAGTCAGGGCTAGTTAGGATGTTCTTTGTACTACCACATGTGGCTGAGAGGCAGTCACCTAGTCCTTCCTACACTTTCTAAATTTGCTCTCTTTTAATTCATGGGTGACACTTAATGCTTGCATTAGGACAGGATAAATAAGACAGCCAAAGAAAACTTTAGGAGTGGCATTAAACTATTAACTCTTCACTATCCACTTTATGGTCTAGTTCTTTTATGTTCCTTTTTTGTGCCCCTGTTCCAATTCCAATTGTGATCTCTTCTAATTTCATCAGTTCTTAACACACAGTAAAATGTCTAAGGATTTCTCCAGGAGACCGGTACAAAACTGAACCAAGACACAGGAAACTACTACAACCACAATCACAGGGTTGACAAAAAAGCTTAAAAACTGTGACATCCTAAAAATAACCTAGTAAAATAAATCTTGACAAACACAAAACCCCACCTATCACCAATGCTCAAGTCCTACAATGGTTCAAGGCAATCATGTACTGTTCTGAAAAACATAACTAACACGTAAAGAACAAGATGGTTACCCTAATTAAAGAGAATACTGGTAATAAAACATATAGTATTTTTTAAATACAGATGTAAGGCAGTGGTGGAGCACTAGCATGTATAAGGCCCTGGGTTCTATCCGTAGCACCACACGCATACACACAAAGATAAAGGAATATCTAAAACCAGTAACAATGTATGTAAAGTCTCAGTTATCAAAAAGAGAATAAGATTACAAATGAAGTTAGTATCATTTCCCCTGTAACATGTGAGTAATATAACAGTAAATAATACATTTACTAATTAATGTTCATAATTAAACCTGGTATTAATCACAGCAGAGCTCAAAGGTGAAGTGTTGGGATTCACTGGTGAAGTGATACCAATATACAAGCCACAAGAAATGAACTTAAGGGACAGAGTAGGTGACAGTACAGAATAGGTCATTTAAGTACACAGCAGAAGTTACTGGAAATAAATCTGGGGAGATGACAGACATTTTTGTTGTGGTGATGATTTCACAGGTGCATACATGGCAAAATTTAGCACACTGCACAATTTAAATACATGCAGTAGTTTATTGTAAGTCAATTATACCTTAGCAAAGCTGTCAGAAATGTATTCTGATGTAGGTTTCAGCAAGAATCAAAAGTTTCACTGAACGCTTCATCATTTTTAATATGGTTTTTTGGCTGTTCTATTTGTTTTTTGATACAGCATCTCACTATGTAGTTTAGGCTGGCCTTGAACTCACTATGTAGTCTAGGCTGGCCTCAAACTTATGGCAACCCTCCTGCCCACAAAGTGCTGGGACTGGGCTGGGGATATAGCTCAGCAGCACAAGCGCCTGTTTGGCAAGAGCGAGGTTGTGAGCTAGATCCCTGGTACCAAAACAAACAAGCAAAAAACCCAAAAAACAAAACAACAGAAAAAAAAAAGTGCTGGGATTACAGGCATGTGCCACCATACCCAGCATCACTTTTAATAAATTTATTTATGTTTCTTTTTTTTTGGTGCAGGGGATCGAACCCAGAGCCTTATGCACATAGAACAAGTGCTCTACCACTAAGCCACATCCCCAGCAACTTTTAATAGACTTAGAAAGCAAGTGAAAAAGAAAAATTCGATCTGGTGGACTCAATTTCTTTGAAAGTTGCAAAAAACAACATAGGAAATTTGAAAAGTAGCTCCTCCTTCTGGAAATCTTCATTACTACATGAACAAGCCAAAGATTACATGCATATCTGAAGTTACCTCCACAACTAGAACCTTTTTGCTTAGCTTGAGTTGAAAATTAATAAAATCGCTGGGGATTTAGCTCAGTGGCATAAGCACCTGCCTTGCAAGCACGCAGTCGTGAGTTCAATCCCCAGTACCAAAAAAAAAAAATAATAATAATAATAATAAAATCTACCCCCTTTAAAGTATATATACAGCTCAATGCATTCTGACAAATATATGAAGTCCTATAAACATCACTGTGTTAGTTACTTTTCTCTCATTGCTGTGACAAAATATCTGACATCCAAGATTAAGGAAGGAAAGGTTTATTTAGTTCATAACTTGTAGAAATTTCAGTTCATACTTGGCTGGCTCCAGGGCAGAGTGCAACAGCTCATGGTGGTGGAAAACAAAGCAACAAGAGCAAAAGGGAGGAACAAGAAAGACTATTTTTGTGCCTTATACTGTGTGCAGGCTAACTGACCCAAGGCAGGTGTGGCACTCACACTCATAAATCCCAGCACTGGACCATGAATCACAAACTCTAGAAGCCTGCCCCCATAACTGCATGAGGCTTTGGGGGTAACAACCATTATAACCAGTCCACACATTTCTATCATCTCCCAAGTTCCCTTTTACCCCTTTGCAGTGAAGTACCTGCTTCTTTATCTCCTGATTTCCACTTCAAGAGTATTACCTTTTCCAAAAAGCCATAGAAGTAGGATTATTTAGTAGACAACCTTATGGATTCTTGATGGTCTTTTTAAGAAATATCTTAGAATGGGTAGACAACAAGGTGCTTCCTCTAGAGTTCCAAAAGACCAGTTCTATGTCAACACAGAAAGACAATGATGGGACACACTACTTACGGAAGTGGGATGGTGATAACCACGTCATTCAGCTCTAAATTATCTTCCTGTAGCTCATACTCTATGTTGACATCACAGCCATTTCCACTTTCTGAGGGCCAGCAATTAACTGAGGAGAAAAGCAAAGCAGTTATACTAAAACATTAGGAAAAGATTGAATTCACTTCTTGGCCTTTTGGCTAGATCCTGGGAAAAGTTACAGTGGCAAATCTAAACTGACTGATAACTGCTGGCCTGGGATATCTTAATATAAACTATACTTAAAATAACAGTTTGCAGGGAGTGGTGGCACATGCCTGTAATCCTAGGACTCAGAAGGCTGAGGCAAAAGGATTGCCAAAAGTTCAAGGCCAGGCTAAATTAAATAATAAGACCTTGTCTGTCTGTGTGTCTCTCTCATTCTCTCTCTCTCTCTCTCTCTCTCTCTCTCTCTCTCTCTCACACACACACACACACACACACACACACACACACAGCAAAAAAAAAAATTAAAGCAAATAACTACAACACATACAATGTAGCAATAGGGGCTGGGGATTTAGCTCAGTGGCTTAAACGCCTGCCTGGCAAGTGCAAGGGTCTTGAGCTGGATCCCTGGTACCAAAAAAAAACCCAAAAAAACAAAACAAAACAAAAAAACAATGTAGCAATAGCACCAAGTTCTTTTCTTTTTCTTTTGCAACACTGGGGACTGAAAGCAGGGCCTTCACAATAAGCTAAAGTCTCAGCCTTCTTTTTATTATTTGACACTGGGTCCCATTAAATTGCCCAGGCTCCACTTTTAACTTGCAATCCTCCTGCTACTGCTTCCCAGAGTGCTGAGATTACAGGCGTGTCCTACAATATCCAACTCCAAATTCACCTGAAGGAAGGTCATTTACACAAAAACAATTTTGCTATGGCAATGAAGATAAAAGCATACAACCCAGGGCCATTTCTAGCTCTCAGTGTAGATTAGCTCAGTGGAAATGGCCAGAGGCACTTACTTGTCAGTGGAATAAAAGATTCCTCTGTGGTTTGTAGCCTCCACTTTAGCACTCCTACATCACTGTTGACTGGAAATGACTTTTCTGGATTCTTTAAGCCAATCAGGGACTCTGAAGTGAAAAGTTTTTTATCCACATTTGGATGGGTCTATTAACAAGAAGACAAGGAAAAATGAGATTCAGAAATGCTAAGATAAGAAATAAACCCTCAAAAAAAAAAAAAAAAAAAAAAGAAAGAAAGAAACCCTCTGTGGGCTTTTATACCCTATGGGCTAAACATCTAAGATAGGGTACCTAATAAATCCCTTCCCTTTTTTCAATACTGGAGATTAAACCCTGGGTACAATTGTTAGGCAAATGCACTACAAGTAGGCCTCTTCGCTCTTTTGAGACAGGGTCTCACTATGGAGTTGAGCATGGCCTTGAACTCACTATGTAGCCAAGGCTGGCCCTGAACTTTCTGCAATCCTCCTGCCGCAGTCTCCTAAGTGCTGGGGTTACAGGTTTGTGCCACCATACCTGGCCCCAGCTAAATTTTTAATTACTTTGAAGTAGGAAAATCTCTCTTAAAAAATTAAAAATGGCCAGGCCTGGTGGTGCATGCCTGTAATTCTAGCACTTAGGAGGCAGAGCCAGGACAACTGCTTTGAGTTCGAGGCACAGGTCCTATCTCCAAAAAAAAAAAAAAAAAGGTAGCTGGCCACAGTGGCACATGCCTGTAATCCTAGCACTGAGAAGGCAGAGGCAGGAGGATTATCAGAATTCTCTTTGTTTTGTTTTTTGTACTGGGACTCAAACTCAAAACCTTGCACTTGCCAGGCAGGCACTGTGCTGCTGAGCTAAATCCCTGGTTGATCACCATGAATTTGAGGCCATCCTGAATTACATATCAAGAGTCTATTAAAAAAAAAAATTAAAGATCAATAGTCAGGTCCTTCCCAAGGGTAATATAGCAGTGATGGCTTTACCTAAATAGGCAAGGAAAAAAAAAACTGTATAAAGTCTAATTGTAATTTTGCCTACAGAGCTAAAGTTCTTCAAACTCAGTCCAACTAAGAGTAGAGTAGAATCCATTTTTTTTTAAAATATTTTGGCTTTTAAGGCAAGAGTCTTACTATGTAGCTCAGGCTGGCCTTGAACTCATAGACCTCCTGCTTTAGCCTCTAAATGCTGCAATTGTAGATATGTGCTACCATGTTCAATTCTAATCTTTTTTAGAAAAAACTGTGGCACCCGCTGCCTGTGATACCTGAGAATCCAGTAATTCTGGAAGCTGAGGCAGGAGGACACAAATTCAAGGCCAGTCTGAGCAACTGCATGAGACTGCCTCAAAATTAAGAACAGCTGAGATGTAATTCAGTGTGAGAACACTTGCACAGGATATATGAGATTCTGGGTTCAACTTCCAATAGGGCCCCCCCCCAGTCTATTACGAGGAAAAAAGAAAAAAAAAGTCACTTTTGTATAGCAGTCTATGTATACTGTAACAGTCAGCAAGCTGTTGTTAAATAATGTAAGCACCATTTCCAAAAGACAAGTCAGGGGGGCCAGGTGCACATGTCTGTAATCCCAGCACTTAGGAGGCCAAGGCAGAAGGAACGCTGTGAGTTCAAAGCCAGCTGGGCCTACAGAGTGAGGTCAAGGCCAGCCTGCATACTAAAACTTTGTCTCAAAAAGATTAAATACATCAATAAATAATAAAAAATAAAAAGACAAGTCAATACTGATTCTGGGGAAAGTAGGCAAAAAATTCTCCCCTGAAAATGTTTTGTTCTTGTGACAACAGGCATCAAGATCAACCATCTAAATGAGACCAGAAAAACTGTAACAAAGATAAAACAGCTCCAATTCATGTAACAGCTGGAACATACAGATTTATTTTGTAATGATTTTATGAGCTGTTCAAATATACCACTAGATATTGCCATTCAGCTAATAAGCACTGGTATTTTATAAAGGGTGAAATATAATGTGTTCTTATTAAATTATAAAACCTTGGGACCAGGGATTTAGCTCAGCAGGTGTAAGTGCCTTCCTGGCATGTGGAAAGTCGTGAGTTTGATCCGTAATACCAAAAAAAACCAAAACAAAACAAAACAAAACAAAAAGACACAACATTGGGGGTTTGTGTGTACTTTTTAACAGTAATGAGATCAAATCCAGGGCCTTTCACAGGTTAGACAAGAACTTTACCACTAAGCCACAACCTCAGCTCTCAAATCTTAAAGATTTTTTTTGTGTGTTTTTGTTTGTTTTTGTAATAGTGGGATCAAAACTGGAGACACTCTACCACTGAACTAGATCCCCAACCCTTTCACTTTTTTAATTTTAAACCAGATCCTTACTAAATTGCCCAGGCTGGACTTGAATTTGCAATCCTCTTGATTCAGTTTCCCAGAAAACTAGGATTACAGGCATGTGTCATCACACTTATATCTTCACACTTTGGGAAGCTCAGGCAGGATGATCACAAATTTGAACCCAGGGCCAGGAATGTAGCTCAGTGGCATAAGCACCTGCCTGGCAAGCGCAAGGTCTTTAGTTTGATTCCCAGTACTACAAAAACAAAAAACAAACAAACAAAAACCAAATATGAACCCAACCTGGCAGCTAGGAAATTTAGTGAGACTCTGTCATAAACAAACAATAAAAAAAGAGCTGGGAACACAGCTCAGAGCAAAGGCTCTGGGTTCAATCCTCGGTGTTGCAAAAAATAAAAAATAAATTTAAAATAGCTGCTGTCAGTCAGTCATTCTCATTAGCTGCAATATGTAAAAGTTAACTTCCTTCCTATGCATCTAGATTTACTGGAATGTTCTAGCTACGGGTTTTTTTGGTTTTTTGTTTTTTGAGACAGGGTCTCACTGTGCAGTTCAGACTGGCCTGAACTATGTAGCCTTAAACTGGCCTTGAATTTGCAGCAATCCTCTTGCCTCAGCCTATCACTAGCTATATAATTCGAACAATGCTCTATGTTCTGTCATTCAGCTGAGAAACTCTAGCTGAGAGAGATTTTGTCAGGTGCCAGGGGTACAGCTCAGTGATAGAGCACTTGCCTCCCAGGTGTGAGGCCCTGGGTTCAATTTGCTACACTCAGCCACACACAAAAAGATATACAAGGTAAACAAAAATTTAAATACACACTTGTAGCTGCACCCCTTTCTTATCTTCATTTTCCACATGTAGACGAATTCGGCCAAATTTGTCATCTGAAATTCTAAGCATGATCATGCCATGCAACTCCATATTCTGCAGTCCTCCATCTCGTCCACAGGTTAGTGTGATCTTTTCTTCGATCTTCATATGCACACTATATAAAGTAAAAAATTTCTTTAGAAGGTAGAAACCAGAATTTTCTTTTCCTAAGGTATAATAGTGATTAGCTATCAATAACTTTTTGAGGTGCTGATACTATATGAAAGTATTAGACTCTCCCAGTTGTTCTCTAGAACTCTTCCTCTATTCTCTATTCTCTTCCTCTATTCTCACCTGTGAAAACAATGTACCAAGTCATTCACTGAAGAAGTATTTGTAATAGCAAGTTTAGCTGCTTATGTATAAAGGTATGTCCACACAATTAAGTACTAGACAGCTGTGAGAAAATTTTAACTATTTGAAAATATCAAACTTAAAAAATAAAAATTACACAAAGAATACACATAGGGATATCCTATTATATAACCACAGTGCCATTATAAAATTTACATTAATATTATACTTTTATTCGATCTATCATCTGCCAGTTTTGTCAGTTGATCTAATAAGGTCTTACAGTAGTACAAGATCCAATTCAGAGTAAGATATTACTTTTTAAATTTTCCTTTCTGTGGTACTGGGGATTGAACCCAGGGTTTTCCCACTGAACTACATTCCAGTCCCTTTCTTACTTTCTCACTAAGTTGCTAACCTGCCCAGGTTGGGTTCAAATTTATGATCATTCTGTCCCAGCCCGCCAGGTACAAGGATTATAGGCATGTGCTACAACACCTGGCTGAGGTTAAGGTTATTACATTTAGACAGATGTCATGTCTCTATAGCTTCAAACAAGGAACTTATTCTCTTCTTTTGTGTGGTTCTGGGGATTGAATCTAAGCGGCACTCTACACTGAGCTACTTCTCAGTCCTCAAATGGAAGACTTGCCTCTAAATTAAGGAAAACAAGACAGAGATGAGGAGAGAGGAGAGGGGAAGTAGAAAAATTAAGATGTGTTATATATATGTACCAACTCCTCATGATGAATGTAATCATTATGTACTGCAAATACATAATAAAAAATTTAAAAATTAAACTAAAAAGACAAAAACGAAAGAATGTACCTAGTATGCTGCTGCTTTGTATTAAAAAAATTAATAGCTCAGAGTGCAAGACTCAGTACTAAAGACTCAGTACTAAAAAAACCCCTTTCACTCACACATTGTAAACTATCCCCTGGAAAGGATACACACACAAAAAAACTATTAAACATTGACTCCACAACTAAAACCTTGCATGGCTAGGTGGGACATAGATTTTTGTACAGTAATGCATTTTGAACCTTTTAATTTTATACTACAGGAATACAGAATAAGGAAACATGCAAAAAAAGTGCTGCTGCTTTGAGCAATTAAGTATAATCTACCCGTAATCTGTAACAGAACTTTTGTCTTTTTGCAACAAGGTTTCCCTAGCCTCAAACTCACAGCGATCCTCCTGCCTCAGCCTCCCAAGTGCTGGGACTACAGGCATGCACCACCATGCCTGGCTTGTAATAGAATTATTTTTGTCTGTATGGATGACAGAAGCTACAAAGAATATTTGGTCTCTCATTTCATTTACTCTCTGTATTAATTTAAGTGTCCACAGAAACAAACAGATTAGACTTAAGACCACAATGGACTGTCTAAAGGCAATGCAATCCTATTTTACATTCATAAAAGTTTTCTCTACACTCAAGAGGTACCTCAATTAGAAAAAGAGTCTCAAGTTCTAAATTGTAATGGTCTTTAACATCTGTTTAAAAATATGAAGCTTCTATCTCACTAAATGCAGCCACTAGGAATAGCACAGGAACTTAAGCACAGTCAAAGATATAACTGTGTATTCATATAAAACAGGACACATAAAGACTAAACACTAGCCTTTCATGCACACCCAAAAGAGGTAGCATCTCGGACTCATCTTTCACTCGACCTCAGCCATCAGACAGAGAAGAAGCCCTGGCCTTCAAGACAGGAAATCTGAGTGAATATGTGAACTTGATTATTGCTCAAAAATGTCACCAACCAGTGTCTCGGTCCTAAGATAGGAGATATTGGGCTTAAACATTTAAAAAGAAAAATATGTTAATTTTCTACTGAAAATATTTACATTTTGTCTCATCTTATAGTTTAATTAGAAAAAGACATTAGAAAAGGTAAAATGTAGTGGGACTATCAAGATTTAGTCCTATAATCCAAGTGCATTTTAAGAGACAAACAAAAAAATTATATTTCCACACCTCCTCCCCAAAATGAGATAAGCTACACACTAGAAATGCAGGCAAGTTATTTTTAATTTAGCGAAGGAGCTGGGGATTTAGCTCACTGGCACAATGCCTCCTGACAAGCCTGAGGTCCCGAGTTCATTCCTGGTACTTCTAAAAAGTGATAATAAGAATAATTCAGCCAATATAAGTTCTAAAATTCATAAATAGATGGCTGAGAGCACCCCATTACAGTTAAAGAAGAAGAAAAAACTCCTTATGCTACTAACTAGAATATGCTCTGAATAAACCTTTTTTTTGGTACCAGGGATTGACCTCACCACCTCACACTTGCCAGGCAGGCGCTTAGGCCGCTGAGCTGAATCCCTGGCCTCTTTTATTTTTCTTGTCTTTTTGAGACAGGGTCTCAATATGCAACTCATGTTGGCCTTGAGCTCACTTTGTAGCTCAAGTTGGTCTCGAACTCAAACTCGCAGTGATCCTCCTGGCTCAGCCTCCCAGTGCTGATATTATAGGCATGTGCCACCATACCTGGCAAGTAAACTTTTCAAATTAGGAAAGATTAAAAGACACAAAAGATGAAGGTGGGACCATAGCTCAGTGCAGACCATGTGCTTAGGCTTGCCCAAGGTCCTGGGTTTGATCCCCAGCACAAAACACACACACACTATTACAAAAAGAATTTTTGCAATTGAAAGAAAATTTTTAAAACATTGTTACGATCTGTCCTTACCAAAAAAGCTATCACTTACCTCTCCATATTAATAGGTGGAGCATGAACTTTGGTTGTCTCAGAGGTACGTTTGCCCATATTAGAGGACATAATAGTTTCGCCTTCCGATTTCAATTTGTCCACAAAGTTATCTACTTCTTTTCCTTTGGCTCCAAGTTTCAAAGCCTTGCTGGGGCCTGAAGGCCTATGTGGAAGAATACAAAATTTTTAAAATTCACAATAAAACAAAATGACCAAAACATTTATCACTGACCCCATTTCAAAAACCTTTCCCTAAAGCTATTCTTAAAGAGAAATGTGAAGATAACAAGGGAAAAACCCAAGCTTTCTAGTATTGGTGAACAACTGTACTACTGATGGCCTAATTGCAACCTGTCCTTATTAACATGTAAGCTTCAAGAAACCAAGATCAAAGGTGCACTTTTATAGTCACATATGATACGATGAAAACTCTGTACTTTCCATCCAGATAAATGTAACTGAATAAACAAATTTTCTATATAATTTCAGGTAGTTCAGATTCCTCTTTGAACATTAAGATTTAAAAATCCAAAATCCATGAACAATTAAGTATTTCCTCCCTTTCCCAGATGAGGAAACTCCATAGGAAACTGAGGTCATGATATAATTTGTAAAACAATTCTCTTTATGCAAAAGGAAAAACACCACATTCAGATATGCATCCTCCCCCTTTTGCAATAGGGCCTCCCTAAACTGCCCAGGCAGGACTAGCGATCCTCCTGCTTCAGCCTCCGAAGTGCTGTCATTATAGATAAACACCACATCTTCCCCCTTACCTCCAATTGTTTTTGGCAGGGGCACAGTACTGCAGATTGAACCTGGATGTCTGTACTGAGCTACACACCCAGTCCTTTTTTAAATTTTGAGACAGGATTTCACTAAGTCACTAAAATACCCAGGCTGGGCTCCAACTTGCAATCCTGCTACCTCAGCCTCCCAGAGGGCTGGGATTACAGATGTACAATTAGCACATAAAAAACTTCCTTAGCTTTTTATTTCTTTTTTTTGGTTTATTGAAATAGGGCCTTATTACAGAGTTTAGGCTGGCCCTGAACTTGCAGTAATCCTCCCGCCTCAACTTCCAAAGTCAAAGATACATATTGCTATGCCTGGCACCAGATCTTTTTATTTTCAATTGCCCAGGCAAGACTCAAACTTGTGACCCTCCTGCATATGCTCCCAAGTGGTAGGATTACCAGCATGTATCACCACAGCTGCCTTGGCCCCACTTTTTTTTTTTTTTTTTAAAGTACCAGAGATTGAACTCACAACCTCACACTTACCAGGCAAGTGCCAGAACCACTGAGCTAAATCCCCAGCCTGGCCCCACATTTTAAACAGTTAAACTTATTATCACATCTGACTTCATCAAGTCACTCATTATTTACAGCTTGCCTAGAAATCAGCTATCACTCCAAAGATCCACACAGACAGCCTTTCTCTGTTATCCCAGCTGGTAAAACATTGGGTTATACCTGGCTGGTGCAGGTGCCACTTTTGGTTTATCAGTTTCAATGATGGTCTCTGTGATCATGGCAGCTGTGCTGCCTCCAGAAACTGCAGAGCTACCAAATCCCCCAAATCCTGGTGCTTTTTTGCCCTGTCTCTCTGCATCTCTTCGGGCCTGCTGTAATTCTTTTGCTTTACGCCGCATCTCAGCCTTAGCTTCACGTTCTTGAGTCTGTAGAAACACATACGTGATGTAGCTTTGAGTATAGTCTACATTACCAAGTAAAAACAGTAAATCAATTATTGCAGGATAAGAGAAAGACGTTCAAGCTGCCAGTCCCACAGAAGACCCCATTTACCTCTCTGACTGCTCTGAATACTTTCTCCTCGTGAGAATCCATTTCTGTGAAGGTTCTGATCTGTGCCAGGTTAACATTCTCCCGATATCCCAGGGCAACAATTTCATCAAAAGCAAAAATCAAATCAAAACAGTGCTCAGATATTTCATTCTCTTCTAAGGCTCGGCAATATTCAGGAATCTATCCACAGACAGCAATGGAAAAGAAGTTTCAGAATTTGTCAGTAGCTATGTCTCTAAGTCTTACTCTTTAAGCTACATAAATTTCAGTAAAATGAAATTCCCTTTTTAGTTCTCCTAGTATGTATGTATGTATGTATGTATGTATATGTTTGTTTATTTTTGAAAGGTCTCACTATGTAGTTTAGAGTGTCCTTAAATTTACTACGTAGCAGGCTGGGGACTTAGCTCAGCGGCATAAGCGCCTGCCTTACAAGTCCCAGTACCGCCCCCCCCCCAAATTTACTACATAGCCCAGGCTGACCTCAAACTTCCAGCAATCCTCCTGCTTCAGCCTCCCAAATGGCGAGAGTACAGGTATGTGCTACCATGCTCAGCTAGTCTTTTAAGCAAGACTTTGGGCATAAAATCTTTGTGTTTTTGTGTCTATATAAGCACTGTATGCTGATTGTACCACTGGATTTCCATTATCTGTAAGTCTAAAAAATATGACCAGAACTACGAAGGCAAATTAGTGTAACTAAAGAAATGAGATATGAAAAAGTAATTCCTGTGTTCTCCTTCTAGATATTTTAGGATGGTACCCCATTATGTGTCTGCTGAATAAGTAAGCTGAAGCAAAAGCCACAGAATCTGAAAAGTGACAAGGATTCAGCTCCTTTAAGGAAAAACTAGTTTCATACACAAAAACATGTAAAACAATAAAAAATAGAACACATTACAAAAAGACACTTACCACTCTTGAGAAGAGTCTTAAAGTCTCCAAATCTTCTAAAATGTTGCTGTTTTTGGTAGTGATCAGTACCATGTACAGTTTCTCCATAGGCTGGTAGACATATCTTACACTCTCTGTCTCAACGAATGTATGTTGTTTTCCAGTGTTCATGAGCTTTGGAAAAGCTGCTAATAAGCCCTCAATCCGAGTTCGGGTCATTTCCACAAACTGTCGAGAAACAATAGCCTTTCCTGCTTTTGTGCAGACTGCTGCTGCCAACAGCACCTGGCAGAAACACACATATACAGAAGTGCTAATCAACTACTTCTTCACAACTGTTTTCTCAACATTTCAGGAGATCTTCCACATACTGACATATTCAGGTATTTACTGACATGACTAATATGAGAATGCTTTTAAACGCCATTGCTTCATTAATTACAGTATGCAATTCATAAGACAAAGGTAAAGCAGTGGAAATTGAAGTCATTTTTTCCTGTTTCTCAATAACTTACCTAAACAAAAATTTAGTAAAAAAATTTTTTTCCAAGTCTACACATTCACTATTAGTGGGTATACTATGATTCAGGAATGGGTTGCTCTGCTTTGGCACACACAAGGACTAACTTAATTTTTCTCTAAAAAATAGAGAGATTTCCACAACAAAACAAGTTGATTGGGCAGATTTATATAAGAAGCCAGGCCATTCACGGGCTGCAGAGGAAGAGAACAAGAAATCACCAAGAAGCAAGTCCCTGCCCTGCATCAACGCCATGCATGGGTGGCTGGGGGGACAGCCAGATGCCAGTCCCTTCCAGCACACAGGCTAGGAAACAAGAACCCTCCTTGTAAGTGACCGGCTGATCAAGAGAAACACAGGTTGTAATGATAGCTGTTGAGGTAAAATACAATTTAACGATTGTAGTGTTTAGTGTTTCATCGACTTTGCAGCTCTAAAGCTGGTAGTCTGATCATCTATTTGAAGGAAAACAATACGCAATGTAGCATCTATGGGGGATCTCCTTCTGAATGTGGTAGCCACTGTTAATTCTCTATCATCTTGTTTTGAAGTTCTGTATCATTTTCATTGTTTTGTTGAGTTGGGTTTTATTATATCTGATGGTACTGACAGCTACTTCAAGATAACAAGATATATTATGGTAGCCATTTTGGAAGTACTCATCTTGTTTTGAAGTCCTTTATTGGATTTATTGTTTTGTTTTTACTGGTTCTATTCTGTTTTGATTTTTTTTTTTTTTTTTGTACCAGGGATTGAACTCATGACTTCACATTTGCCATGCAGGCACTTACGCCGCTGAGCTAAAACCCCGGCCGCCTTTCTGTTTTGATTTTTACTATGTCTAAAGGTATCCACAGCTATTTTGAAGACAACAAGAGGCATTATGGTAACCACTATTGATTTCCTATTGTTTTGAAGTCCTCTGTCACTTCCACTGGTTTGTTTTGATTGGCTTTATTCTGTTTTATTTTGCTTGGTTTTACTCTCTTTAAAATAAAAATTTAAAAAAATAAAGTCCTTAACCTTTCCATTTTACCTAATTTTAAAAATAAATAAATAAATAAATAAATAAAGGGTTGCTGACTAAAGGAAAGAAAACTAAGTACAGTGTTAACATCTCTTCAGTGAAGGAATCCAAGCATTCATAAGTACAAAAAAAAAAAAAAAAAGCTATACATTTGGGAAGCTTTAAGGCTAGGTTATTACCTCTGAAATATCAAAATCCTACGGTTGGGCCTCTCTACACTTTACAGAAACCTATCCCCTACAGCTGAGAAGTTTGAAGGAAAAAAAAACCGTCAATATGAGTAAATATTCTTATAAATATTAGTATAGTTCTTTATGAATTACAAGGAAATACAATGCCTTTACCATGCAAGAATAGATGAAACTGAAGGCCAGGCATAGTGGTGCACACCTGTAATCCCAGCACTCCAGAGGCTGAGGCAGGAGGATCTTGGTGAATTTGAGGCCAGCCTGGGCTACATAGCAAGTTCAAAGCCAGCCTAAACTATATAATGAGACCCTGTCTCCAAAAAAAAAAGTAATTGGTATTTTTAGGAGAAGCTGGCTGAAGCAAGAGAACTGCTTGAGCCCAGAAAGTCAGTCTAGGCAACATAGCAAGACTTCATCTCAAAAAAAAAACAAAAAAAAACAAAAAGTACTCCTAAATCAAAAATAAAAGTTATTATACATTTGCTCTCTAAAAAGATCCAAAAATGTTTTAGACACAAAGAAACAGTTAACCTAAAAATTACCAGTTGATTACCTTTAGAGTGGCAAATAAGCTGTCTTAGAAACCTTAAGTCATTTTTTCCTGCATTTATAATTTTAAACAGTTTCAAGCTTTAAAAAAATGTATCTTTCACCATAACTACTTGAAAGGTTTTCATATCACCCAGATATGAGGCAAGAAGATATACTGAGGATATGAATGGATGCCAGAAAAAGTATAAAAATGCAAAAATTATACCCTATATTTCTCAAAAGAAATCCTTTATTTCATGTTTTTGACTTTAATTAACAGTGTGAGATAAAGATTTCTTCAAACAAGGACAAAGTCACCTATAATTTTTTGTATAAAAATAATGGTAGCACCTTAATCAGGAGAAGCTGATCTAAAATTATCACCAGACTTGAATTTTATTTAGAAGATAAAAACTCAAGGTACTTAAGAAATTTGTTAAAGCCAGAGATGGTGGCACATGCCTGTAATCCTAGGACTGAGGCATGCCTGCACCATACAGCAAATTCAACTATATAACATACTATAGTATACATATATGTAAACTATATAACAAGACCCTCTCTCTCTCTAAAAGAAATTTGTTTTCACATTAATTTTTATCACAGGAGATTCATGTTTCTACCATCTACATGTCTGGCAAAAGTAAGTTAATTGATTTTTTTTTAATGGAGTAGCTGCTTCAGCTCCCAGGGACAAGTAGGATCTCTGTGGTGGTTCACTCAAGGTTCATATGCCTTAAGTCCAAATATAAGGTAGATTTTGTTCCAAAATTATTTCTTAGAAAAGAATTGCGCCACATAAAAACACTAACATGAGCTGGATGTGGTGGCACATGCCTGTAATCCCAGCCCTCAGGAGGCTGAAGCAGAAGGATTACTATAAATTAGAGGTCAGCCTGGACTACATACTGAGTTTAAGGCCAGCCTGCACAGCCTGTGGACTACACAGCAAGATCATGACTCAGAAAAGAAATGCACAAACACCCCCCCCAACAAACAAACACCAAAAACAAAACAAATGGAATCCAGAATCAAAAGGCTGGAGATGTAGCTCAACAATAAGACTGCTTATCCAATAAGTGCCAGATTCAAGGTTTGATCCCTAGCACTGGAGGAGAGGAGGAAATTCAACAAAATCCATAAAGAAGGAATGAGATTACAGTAGTGGTTGCCAAGGAGGAGACAGAAGAAAAAGGAAGTGACTGGTAATCGGTAAGGATTTTCTTTTTGGGTATATACAAATTTTACCAGTTTAGAAAATGGTAACAGCAAAGACTCAATCAAAAAATGGGCAACTGGGCTGGGGATTTAGCTCAGCGGCATAAGCGCCTGCCTTGCAAGTGCGCAGTCGTGAGTTCGATCCCCAGTACCAAAAAAAAAAAAAAAAAAAAAAGGGCAACTGAAATAACTGGGCACTTCACAGAAGAACTAAAAATGCCCATAAATACATAAAAAATGTACAATATCTCTGGTTATTAGAGAAATACAAATTAAGACAACGCTGAAGGCAGGCATGCTGGTAATTCCAGCACTAGGGAGACTCAGGAGGATCACCATGAGTTCAAAGCTAGCCTACATTACATAGTGAGTTCAAGGCCAGACTGAACTCTTGTCTCAAGAACAAAACAAAAACAAATACAAAAACAAACGAACAAAAAAATAGCTTAAGCACCTGCCTGGCAACCACGAGGTTGTGAGTTCATCCTCCATACCAAAAAATAAATAAGTAAATAAATAAATAAAGGCACAATAACACCACCACCTTACTCCAGAAAGAATGGCTATCATCAAGAAATCAACAAAAACAAATGCTGTATAGGCCATGGAAGAAAAGGAATCCTTTTACATTGTTGGTGGGGATTTGAATTGGTGCAACCACTATGGAAATCAGTATACAGGGTTCTCAAAAAACTAAAAAGAGAAATTTCACTCCATCCAGCTATTCCCCTTCCATCTATCTTCCTGAAAGAGCTAAAGATACCACATTCTAGTGATAAACATACGTATACCCATGTTTACAGCAGCATAATTTATAATAGCTAAGTTTTGGAAGTGGCCTACAAGGTTCATCAACAGATGAATGAAGAAAAGGAGGCACTTATACACAACGAAGTATTACTCTGTCATAAGCATGGATAAACTTGAGTCATTTGTAGAAAAATGGAAGTTTCCTGAATCCATAACGTTAAGTAAAATAAACTAGACACACAAACTTAAATATCACATGGTTTCTTTTAAATGAGAAACCCAAAATATAAAGACAAAATAAAAGAGATGATAGGAAATAGGGAGACAGATTTTCTACAAGGGGAGACCAAGAGATGGAGGGGAAGGGAAGGGAGAGGAAGGGGATGGAAAAAAGAATTAAAGAATTAAAATATAATCATTATGTATCACAAATGTACCAATACAAATTAAAATGGTGATTGAAAAGTCTATGAATATACTAAAACTGTTTAGTTATACACTTACTTCCTTTTTTTTTTTTTCCTTTTTTGATTTTGGTCTTTTGGAGACAGGGTTTCCCTATAGAGTCCAAGCTGGCTGTGAGCTCACTATGTAGCCCAGGCTGGCCTCAAACTAGAGGCAGTCCTCTTGCCTCAGTCTCCCAAGTGCTGGGACACTTTTCTTTTTTGAGACAGGGTCTCACTACATATTCCAGGCTAGCCTCAAATTCACATCGATCCTCCTGCCTTAGCCTACCAAATGCTCAGGATTACAGATTTGTACCACACCTGGCTTCAGTTGTACACTGAAATAGCCAAATTTTGTGGTATGTAAACTATATAAGTAGTAATTTAAAGGAATGGAGGGCAAACCCATAGATCAAAAGACACTTAAATATCACCAGGCATAGTGCCACATGCCTGCAATCCCAGGACTGGAAAAGCAGAAGGATTGCTGCAAGTTCAAGGACAACTTGGGTTATACAGTGAGGTCAAAACCTGCTGGATGAGGCTGGGAGTTTAGCTCAGCAGTATAAGTACCTGCTTGGCAAACGTGTGAGGTTGTGAGTTCGATCCCTCGCACCAAAAAGAAAACCAAAAACAAAAAAACCCCAAAACAACAACAACAAAACTGCCTGAGCTACACAGTAAGACTCTTATTTCCAAAAAAAAAAAACTCTTAGGTGTAACAACCAATCACAATGTATAAATCATACCTGAACAACAAATGATTGGTGACATTAAGGAATTACTGATAATTTTAGATGTAAAAATATAACATGATAATATATGAATTAAAAATATTAATTTATTTCTGTGGTACTGAAGGACTGAAGCTAGGGCCTTCACTCTGAGCTACGTCCCCAGCCCTTTTTTCATTTTATCTTTTGAGACAAGGTTTCACTAAGTTGCCAAACTGCCCAGGCTGGACTTGAAGTTGCAGTGCTCCTGGCTCAGTCTTCCAAAGTGCTAGGACTGCAGGTATGTACCACCACATCTGGTTTAAAAAATATTTTAAAATAGGGATTACTCATTTTAAGGAAAAAAAAAAGTTGTATGTATCTTGATTCATCTGCAGTCTCTCATATTAAAGGATTCCCTCAATTTATGTTAAACAAGTAAATGCATTGTTAGCGGTAGGCAATTTCCTTCAATTCCAAACTACATTATTTTTGTGTATACTAATAAAAGGTCACCTTGTTGACTAATAATTGTAAGAATCAACTCACTATTTTATATGCTGGATATCAGTTAAACATATTCCTTTTAAAATTCAACTGTTCATTGCAAGTTCAAGACCAGCCTGGGCTACATACAAAGCGAGATCAAGGTCAGCCCAAACTGCTTATGAGACCCTGTCTCAAAAAGACAAAAAAAAAAAAAAAAAAAAAAAAAGACTTCACCTGGGTGTGGTAGTGCACATCTGTAATGTCAGCACTCAGGAGGCTCAGGCAAGAGAACTGCCATAAGTTTGAGAGTAGGTTGCAAACACATAGTGAGTTCAAAGCTAGCCTAACCTACATAGCAAGACCCTGTCTAAAACACAAACAAACAAAATGTACAACTCTCCTATCAGATGTGGTGGTACATCCCTATAATCCCAGAATTTGGGAGGCTGAGACAGGAGGATCACTTTAGTACAACCCAGGTAACATAATGAGTTCAAGGCCAGCCTGAGCTATACAGCTAAAACTTTGTCTCAAAACAAGTTCTTATCAAGAAAGTAAGAAATTTCCTTACACTTGAGATTACTTTACACTGGTTGCTTCTTTCCCGCAAACTAACTGAATTAAAAACTGTGTCCTAGGGGGCCAGTGAGTCAGCTCAGTGGCGTAAGTGCCTGCCTGGCAAGCATGGGATTACAGGTGTGAGCCACAATGCTTGGCTGGACTTTTATTTTTACAGGTTTGCCATTAATATTTAAATAACAGATATTGATATTCTTCCTAAAAAATTTTACACATAAGTTCAGAGAATTCATAGATTCTCTAGAATAGTAATTTTCACATGGCCCATAGAGAATCACTCTACAGCAGTAAGAAATATGATTAAATGGGTATATATCATAAATGTAATACCTTAGCCAGGCTCAGTAACCCATGTTGATAATCTCAGCACTCTAGGAGACTGAGGCAGGAAGATCTCAAGTTTGAGCCCAGGCTAAGCAACTAGGTGACTTAGATCTTGTTTCAAAAAATAAATAGGGCTGGAGATGTAACTCAATATGAAGTGCCTGGGTCAGACCTCGTACTGCCAGTAAAGGCAGGTAGGTAGATAGAAAGATATAGGACAGATGGGTGTATAGCTCCCTATACCCTAAAAGACTGAAAACCACACTTTTGGGGAATTGCAGTTCCCTATATTAGAAGTTTATAAAGTTTGGGTGAGAGGAGGTGAAAGAGAAGTAAAAAAGGATTAAGATGTAATATGTATACATACGAACTCTTCATGATAAATATATGAATTAAGTGTCGCAAATGTACTAATAAAAAATGGGGGGAAAATCTTACAAAGTTCTTTTCTTCTTAAAAAGTTTTAAAAACTGGGTGTGATGTCATATATCTGCAATCTCAGCACTCAGGAGGATCTTACTGAGTTTAAGGTCAGACTGCACTATATAGTGAGTTCAAGGTTAGCCTGAACTACATAATGAGACACTATCTCATAAAAACTCAATAAGTAAAGTTCTGAAGACAAAAGTAAAAGATACATCAAATGAAACCAGGCATGGTGGCACATGCCTGTAATTTCTGCAGTCAGGAGGCTGAGGCAGAAGGATCAATGTGTGAGTTTGAGGCCAGCCTGGGCTACAAAGTAAGTTCAATGCCACCCTGAACTGCATAGAGAGACCCTGTCTCAGAAAGGCACCCCCCCCAATTACATCAAATGTATGTATCTACAGCAAAACTACAACTCTGGACCTGTAAAAGTATGCAATATTTAACACAACTTATCTAATAATAAGCCTATTAGAAACAATGTTTATGGGGCTGGGGATTTAGCTCAGCTGCATAAGCACCGGCCTTGCAACAAGTGCAAGGTCGTGAGTTTGATCCCTAGCACCGATCAAAAAAAAAAAAAAAAAAAGAAACACTGTTTACAAGTTCAAGGGTACCTTAGGGTTCCAGTTGCAGTTACAAACACTTCATATCATGCAGACAAAATTTAGGTTAAAAACAAAGGCAACATGAAGAGGAAAAAGAACAGAAAGATGCATGCTGTGGAGAAGCAACTCATTCATTTTGCTTATTGATTACACATGTTCTATGGCTAATTATAAGCATTAAAATCTCTACCTTAGCAATGTTACTATAAGAATTAACTGAAAAATTATTTATTGAACACCTACTACATACTCACTAGATGTTCTCTGGGAATTAAAATGAAACAGACTAGCCAGGCAAGGTGGAATATGCCTGTAATCTCAGTGCTCAGGAAGCTGAAGAGGGACTGCCACAGGGTCAAGGCCAGCCTGGGCTACCTAGTGGGTTCAAGGCCAAGATGAACAACATAGTGTCTAAATAAATAAATAAATAAATAAATAAATAAATAAATAAGAAACAAGCTACTAGCATTCTGCTCACAAGAAACTTACGAAGGTGACAGTAGAGACGATAAGACACAAACAAAAACCTGGAGTCATAGCATACACTGTAGACCTAAAAAAGTACTCAGGAGGCTAAAGTTACCCACAGTTGGGCTACATAGTGAGTTCAAGCCTCCGCTAAACCTATCTCCAAAATTTTCCTGCTTCAATTTTCTTTCATAAAGAATGAAGAAATATGATTCCTATAAAGTTTTTTTTTTTCTTCTTTTTGGAGACAAGGTCTTGCTATGTAGCCCAGGCTGGCTTAGAACTCCCAAACAGGGAACAGGGATTTAGCTCAGCAACATAAGCCTGGCAAGCACGAGGTCATGAGTCCAATCCCTGGTACCCCCCCCAAAAGAACTCCCAGAGATCCTCCTGCCTCAGCCTTTCAAGCACTGGGTTATGCACCAAAAGGCTGGGCCGCAAAACAATTTTTCACAGGTAAGGAAAAAGTTACGTTAAATCCTAAAAGAAACTTTCAGAGGCCCTTGACAGTGTGACAGAAAAACTGATGGCCCAAAAGTTAGATGATTTCTCTAGGACTGCTAAAAAAACAAACAAACACAAACTTCTCCCATTATGTTGAGCTCATCATCATTTGTACAGACTTAGTATCTGGAAAGTATCTCAAGTGAAAAAACCTAAAGAATTAAATTTCTTTTCTTTTCTTTTCTTTTCTTTTCTTTTCTTTTCTTTTCTTTCTTTCTCTCTCTCTCTCTTTCTTTCTTTCTTTCTTTCTTTCTTTCTTTCTTTCTTCGAGCCCAACCTGGGCAATTCAGCAAGACTCTATCTCTAAACTTAAAAAATAAATACATAAAAAGGACTGAGAATGTCATTCAGTCCAAAGGTCCCAGGTTCAGAATTGCAAAAAGGGAAAAACAATCTAAGCATTTGAAAATGTCGTAGTGGCCCACTCCTGTAATCTCAGCACTTTGTAGGTTGAGGGAGGCGATTGTTCCAAGTTGGAGACCAGCCTGGGCTACAAAGTGAGCCCAAAGCCAGCCTTAACTAAATAGTGAGACTTTGTTTCAAAAAAACCCAACCCCCTCCAAAGTCATAGTAACACAAAATACACAATACTTTCATTTTATATTGACTGTTCCACTAGTAATTACCTGAGAACCATATTTTATATTAAGATGAAGCTGCTAAAAGTATACAGCTTAACCAAAAGAAATCAAGCAATAGTAGTATAAAAATAACGGATGGTGATGTAACATACATGCACAATTCTCTAAAAAAAGTCAGTCTTTCTTAAACCTCAATGCTTCAGGACTCCAGAACTAGTCACTTTCTCCTTTATAATCCACTGTAATGTTTTATATAGACACACACACACACACACACATATATATATATTTCACAGTCATATTAAAGCTACATCTTACAACTGTCACCAAGCACTATTTTGTCTTTCCTATTTACTTGAACTAATTCCAGATAAAATCAGAAGGAAGATTACAATAAAATGTAGGCCACATATAAAAGCTGACGCTTAGGGCCAGGGATTCAGCTCAGCGGCATAAGTGTCTGCCTGGCAAGTGCGAGGTCGTAAGTTCGATTCCTAGTATGGGGTGTGGGGGGTAGCTGACGCTTAGAAATTAATTTGCTCAGAAGCTTAAGTCCATCACTTTTCTGTCCTAAAACAAAACCTTGTGAACTACCAAAAGAAAAAAAGCCAAAAAAGAAGTCTAGTGGTTAATGCAGTGAACTTCCTATATAAAGACTTAAGTACATGGTAAATTAGTAAAAAATCATTTTAATTCTTGCATATATAACAATAAAACATACACAAAGAATATAATGGCTGTGCTGCAGATACAGCTCAGTGGCATAAGCGCCTGCCTGCCAAGTGTGAGATCCAGAGTTCAATTCCCGGTACCAAAGCCAAAAAAAGAATGTAATAGCTGTGCAGCTGCTATATTATGCATGAAAAAGCAGAAAAAATAAGCAACAATAACCCCTAACGGGACCTATAATTACCATGCAGGATCTGAGTTTCTCCTCCATTATATGTAGACTAGATACACAAACCCTAGTCTGGGTATTTATAACCACAGCTACTCAAGAGGCTGAGGCAGGTGGATCACCAGTTCTAGGTTTGCCTGGACAAGTTAGCCCTGTCTAGAAATTAAAAATAAAAAAGGCTGGGGATATAACTCAGTGATAAGAGTATCCTTGGTTTAGGTCCTATACCACAAAAATAGATATACATACATACATACATACATACAAAACCCCTCAAATCTAATTTTCTAATAACTAATGACTTTGAAGAACTGAACTTACTGTGATCATTTGTATTTCATGTGAGCACCACAACACATTTATTCACTATTTATCCCCAATAAATAAGAAAACCTAGGTAAAGGCCAGGCGTTTAGCCCAGCAGCACAAGTACCTGCCTGGCAAGTGCGAGGTTGTAAATTCAATCCCCAGTAACCAAAAAATAAATAAAACCTAGGTAAGTAAAAGTTTTACAGATGGTTACTATGGTGAGACTTAAATATCAAGTTTATAATGAGTTTAGTAAGAAAAATAACTGACATTAATGGTATTTGACAAATGTTAAGAAAATAACGTGTTTTTTCTCATTGTTTTGCAGAAAATTAGAAAAAAGATAAAACTAAGGATGCCTTTCTAGCAGGGCAAGTGATTTCAGTACTCGGAAGGCTAAGGCAGGAGGACTGTGAGTGCAAGGCCAGCATGGCTACACAGTGAGTTCAAGACCAGCCTGGACTACAATAGCAATACCCTGTCTCAAAAAACAAGACAAAACAATTTCCTTTTACAATGAAATGATCATAAACCATTTATGCATTCACTCATTTATATATTTACTAAGACTTAGCAGTTTGGGACATTTTGCATCCAAAGAAGCCCAATGTGGTGGTGCACACCTGTAATCCTAGCACTCTGGGATACTGAGACAGGAAGATCACAAATCTAAGCACAGCCCAGGCAATTTAGATTTCTCAAAATTTTAAACTTTTTAAAAAGAGGGAGGGACCTGGGATGGAGCTCTGTGCAAAAGATGAGTTCAAATCTATAGTAGTAAATATGTATAACTATAGAATCCAGGGAATAGCTACATGATTATTCATTGTAAAGCTCTTTCCTCTTTTCTAGATATTTAGAAACTATGTATAAACTGTATAATAAAATGTCAAGGAAAAATGAACTTTCACAAGTTTTTTTTTTTTTTTTTCCCCTGTACCAGGGATCGAATTTACAACCTCCCACTTGCCAGGCAGGGCTTATGCCACTGAGCTAAATCCCCAGCCCCGAACTTTTACAAATTTTAATCCAACTTTTTTTTTGGTACCAGGGATCGAACTCACGACCTCAGGCTTGCCAGACAGGCGCTTAAGCCACTGAGCTAAATCCCAGGCCCCTTAATCCAACTTTTAAATCAAATTTCCACCCTCTTTGGAGATCTCTACTGTACTGATTGGGGGGGGGACCAGAATTCAAACTCAGTATCTCACACTTGCCAGGTGGGCACTGTGTCACTGAGCTATATCCCTGGCCCACTCATGTTCCTTATGTTAAGTATAGAGTAATCTTATATGGAGTAATAAGAGTATGACCCAAAAACATTACACAGAAATGATACATCTTAAGACTTGGCAAAGCAGAACATAGCGAGATAAAATGTTCTCCAGAGTACAGAAATCTGTGGGTATCTAGATCATACCAAGTCCCTAATAATTTAGAAACATATAACAGAACTGCATGCATATGTACACGTCAAAAGAACATGCAAAATACACACACACACACATATATACACACACAGTATTACTTTAACACTTAGAGCTTTACCATCCCTTGATTATCAATAAATTAATTTCCAGGAATATTCTGACAAGATTTTTAAAAATTATCTATATTCGGTCTACATAATACAAGGCTTTCACTTTGCTATAAAAATTATTATATGCCTTATAAAAACTTTTCACTAATACACGTTTGCAGTACATGCAGTTTACAATCATCTTGACAAGTGGGTACATGTACATACTACAGCTTCTTTTTTTTTTTAAACCCTTTCCCTTTCTGCCCCTCTCCATTATATGCATTAAAATGCATTATCCAGAATATAAAAGGAAACACAGTTTCAAAAATCACTATCCAAATACTGAGTCTCTTAGGGAAAAAAAAAAGCTTTTGTAAATTTTACATCTAACACGAAAATTTTAGGGGATGAACCGGTTTGGTGCAGTTCATACACCGGAAGCCTTTAGAGTCTAAGCAAGAATTTCCCTGCAATCCAAATTCTCATCTCAAGGGTTGTCAAGACGAACGGGCAACGCTTATTCTGCCACTTCTCAGTTATACTGACAGACGCTTTAAATCAAAGTAACTACTAAGAAAAAAAAAAAAAGAAGAAAGAAAAGAAAGAAAATTTCTCAAAAGATTTGGGGGTCCCAAGACGCACTAAAAAAATTACTAGCTCCATTGAAATTTTCTTCTACTTTATGAATATCCACAAATCACAGTGATAATTATAGCAAGATTTAGTGGGAGCAGTTCTGGTTTCTCTTATCCTTGCCCACATTAATTTTGGCTATCTTTATAACGGGTAAGTACAAGAAGATAATGCATTCGAAGGCAAGTTAACACAAGTATAACACACCCCTTCCTCCTCCTCCCGAGACACCCGATTACCATATGCCACATACACATTCCACTTCACCCTGAAAGTAAGTTCCTGGAAGACAGAAACCCTGTGTTCTCCGTAACTAGCTAACATTTCTCCCTACACACACCGTATGTACTCCGTCACGCTAACAAACGGACACACCTAAGCTCTACAGGGACACTTGGCTGGGGCCAATGAATGTTAGCAATTACCCCCGCCCTTTCAGTGCCTCCATTTCCCTTTTTCGAACAAACAAGCTGGTAACAGAAGGACGAGGATCTCCCGAGAGGTGCCCGGCCTGCCGACCCCCGGGAACGCGCTGGCCATCAGAGCCGAGGGCTGCCGCGACACCCACGGTGGGGCTGTCGCAGAGAAACGCGGTCCGTGCCCGGGTCCGGCTGGTCGTGGATGAGGTGCGGATGGGCACGACGAGAGGGGCCTGGGTCAGGCCCCGCGGATCTTCCGGGAGCCCGGCCGCGGGGCGAGGATGAAAGAAGGCGCCCCGAGACCGGGCGAAGCGCCGGCTTCAGACCCTCGGGGCGGGGCTCCTCGGCGCCAGCGTCAGAACCAGGCCGGCCGCGGGGAGAAGGAGCCAGTGAGGCCCGGACCCGGGAGTCCGGGGCCTGGCTCGGGTCTTACCATGGCGAGTGCGGCGGTGGGGCGCACCCGCGCTCCTGCTCCACTGGGGCTAGGGCTGAGGTCCGGGGAGGGGGAGCACCGGCCGCTTTGGACCTGCTTCCCCCTTGACAGGAGCCGCTGTAGCTTTGCCTCTTCCCAAGATGGCGGCCCCGAGCCACGTCTCCAACCGGAAGCAGCGCGGGTCAAAGGGCGGGGGCGGGGCTGACGGATGGGAAAGCAGGGGTCGGGGATGCAGTGCCGGTTTTACGGGTGATTTACCCGGCTCCTGCCTGTGCCTGTGGAACCTAGCACCTCTGTCTTTTCACTGTTGTCCCCTAAGTATTTTTTTCTTCGTTATCTCTTACAGTTTACAAAAAGTGCTCTCGCAATCAGCGGTGATGTAAGTAATAATACAAGATAATGAGTGCTTATTTAGGGATTAGTATCCAGACTATATAAAGAACTCTTACAATCCAACAATAAAAAGACAGCTCAGTCAAAAAGTGGACAATGGATTTGAATAAACTTTTATCGAGAAAGATACACAAGTGGCAGATAAGTCCTTTATAAAAATTGTTTAACATCACCATTAGGAAAATGCAAATCAATACACCCGTGATGACTATCCAGCATCTATCACAATAATACTACTCACATTCACTATAATACTTTGACAAGAATAGGGAGAAATTAGGGGCTGGGGATTTAGCTCAGTGGCATAAGAGCCTGCCTAGCAAGTGCAAGGTCATGAGTTTCGATCCCCAGTACAAAAAAAAAAAAAAAAAAAAGAATATGGAGAAATTAGAAACCTCATAAATTGCTGATGAGAATGTAAAACATTGTGACCACTTTTCTGGAAAACAGTTTTGCAGGTCCTCAAAAATTAAACCTAAAGTTAACATATGACTCAGCATACACTAGTAGTAGGTACATACTCAAGACAAGTGAAAATACATGTCAGCCCAAACTGCATGTGCATGGCTATACCACCAAAATCTCTGAAAACTGGAACAGGAGGATCACACCCTTGAGACCAACCTTGAGACAATTTGACAAGATTCTGTCTCAAAATTAAACAACAAAACAGAAGGATTGGGTTGGGATACAAATTAGTGCAAAGACCCTAAGTTTAATCCCCGACACAAATGCATGCACACGCATATGTGTGTGTGTGTGTGTATGTGTACAAAAATGCATTCTCCAATATTCACAACAGCACTATTTATAATGAACAAAAATGAAAATAATCCAACCAAATCCATTCACTAATGGAATGATGGAGAAACAAAATATGGTATAGCCACTTTCTGTGCTGCCAGGGAAGGGGTCCATACGGCTTTGTTCTTGATTCCCATGTAACTTAAAGGGAAACTTTCACAATGTCCGGAGCCCTGGATGTCTTGCAAATGAAGGAGGACATTCTCAAATTCCTTGCTGCAGGAACCCACTTAGGTGGCAAAACAAAAGAGTAGAGCCATGAAATTGAATATTATTATTATTATTATTATTATTTTGGTTCCAAGGACTGAACTCACAATCTTGAGCTTGCCAGGCAGGTGCTTGTGCCACTGAGCTAAACCCCCAGCCCGAAATTGAAGTTGAATATTATTTAGTCAGAAAAAAGGAATAAAGTACTAACATAGACCACAACCTGGATGAACTATGCTAGGTATTAAAATATGCTAGGTAAAAAAAGCCAGATACAGGCTCAAGACAGGGCCCAGAGTGGCCCTGAAGCAAGGCCAGCAGATCGCTGTTGCTGCTGGTTTCAAACAGGAGCCTAAAGAGATTTCTTTCTGTGGTCTGTTGGCCATTTCAGAACTTTGGAAATGGAATGGTCAATTCATCAGAAAGAAATAAGTGAGTATGGCAGACTTTAGGGGGCCTGCAGGGGACAGACCCTGGCATATGGGGACCTGTACAGTGCGGTTGACTCGGGGTGCCGGGAGAACAAGGAAATCCTCCCCTCTCTGGGGGGCAGCTGAGAGTGTGGCAGACTTTTGGCATCCGGAAGGAGAGAGACCCTGGCGCATCTGGACCTGCACTGTGCGGATGACTTGGGATGCCGGGAGAACAAGGAACTCTTCCCATCTCTGGGGGGCAACTGTGATCCTGCCTGCATGTGGGCTGAGAATGACATCTGATGTTGTCCTGTCCCACATCCCGAGTCCCCTCTCCCCCTCCCCTCTGCCTAGCAAGTGGGAGCCAGTGAACTACACATCTTGTGAAAAGATTGGCTATGTTATTTAGTATGAGCTCTCCGTATGCAAACATAAGGACAACCATTTGGAAGAAAACAAGAGACAATATGACAGATAGTGAAGATCTCTGGTTGTCTAGCCTTGA